>JAOVYW010000029.1:222178-232407 GCA_025775045.1 Hiodon tergisus
CCCCCCCCCCCCCCCCCCCTGAATCATTGGGTCACATTTCAAGAAGTCGTGAAACACTTTCCAAAGACGGAAGGAACGTGACTTGGGCACCCATTAAAATAAATCCAGCTATGCCTGGGTCAAGCCTTCTGCCAAAACAAACACGCTTTCATTTGACCGATTAAACCTGCACTGGTGTGCGCGAGCAAGCGCAGAGCGAGTACTCACAGGGTTTATGGTGTTGACCAGCTTGCGGGGCTTGCTGAACTGCATCAGGCTCTCACGCAGGTTGTTAAGGGGCCCCTCCACCAGCACCTTCTGTTCCTTGTAATAGTTCAGCAGGTGATTCCACAGCGGCTGCTTGGACAGGGCCTTTGGGTTTCCCACAATGATCACACCATACCTTGGCAAGCCAGAGAATCAACACGTTCAGCTGAGACAGAAATCTCACCAAAATGATTCATTGGGTCAGGAGAAACTTAAGGCTGATTAAAACAGGGACATCAACTGAGGGTCAAGAGAAGTTGCCTTTACCTAGCCCTTGTAAGAGCCACATTGAGACGCCGTGGGTCGTTGAGAAATCCGATACCCTGGTGTTCATTAGCTCTGACACAAGAGAGGATGATAAAGTCCTTCTCTCTGCCTTGGAAGGCATCAACACTGGCAATCTCCACTTCCTAAAGAGGGAAAGGAAAAGAAAGCTAAGTACTCAAGCACACAAAGACAGACTATTTTCATTCTAAAACATATGATTTTTTAAAAATGGCTTTCAATTTAAAACTGGTTTCCGTTACCAATGGTTTTACAGTAGGAATGCTGCTAAATAAATACTGAATAAGTTATGAATGGCTCAAATCAAAACAACCTATCCACATCAGTGAAGAATACTTAAACTACAGCAGCAAATTGAAGAAAAATGTTTCATTATTAATAATTTGTTATCCTGACCTACATTAGTCATCAATAATATTTTAACTTAAATACAGACGATGGAAACTGACATGGGAACACAAAACATTGCTGTTCACCTGATAGAGTTTGGTGTGGAGGGAGCCACTGAACTGCATGTACTGAACGAGGTAGGAGCGCTGGCCTTCGTAGGGGGTGATGATGCCAATCTGGTCTGGCTTGGCTCCAGCCTTGAGCAGTTTGGTGGTTATTTTCTCCACATTAGAGGCCTCGGTTCTACACAAAAGGAGGGACAAATAAATTCACTGCCATAATTCATATTCTAAAGCAAGGAAACACAAAACGAAAAAAATATTCTAAAACAACACCGCAAGCACAGCTGGTAACACACCTGTTCAGGTAGGAAGTTCCTGAGCTTGCTATTTCTTCCTGCCCCTGCGTCACATAAAAGAACATGGGCTTGTCTGGCTGTGGCCACTGGAAATCAAAACCTTTCTTGATGCGATCGGCTGCACACAGGGAGCACAGGAAGGCGTTACTCATACAACACATGCCATTTACTTTAACCTTGGTGACATTCTGAACCTTCGGTAGAACCAGGCAACGTACCGGCTGTGACTCCATTCTGCAGGGAACCCTCGTAAAAGATGTTGGAGGGGAAGGCGCTAAGAGCCGGGTGCATGCGGTATTGCACCTGCAAGCGGATGGGCCGTATCCCCAGAACCACCAGACGCTCAAACAGGGACTGGGAAAGGCCTGCTTTGGCTGCTTTCTTACACATTACTACAGGGCCCAGCTGACAATGGTCTCCCACAAGGATAAGCTGGGGGGGGGAAGAACATTCAAATTTGACAACTTGACAAAATCTTTTGAATTATAAATCTCTTTCATATACTGGATTACTTTTCAGGCGAAATCCGTTACCAATTATTAGCGGTAAGGTGGCAGACAGTACCCTATAGCTGACAAGTACTTGGTGACTCACTCATCCAAAATGAATATAGTACAGATTCAATGAAGGATATTTTTAGAAGAATACACAAAATCCAGATTTAGATGTTCACTAGGTTTGCACTTTACGATGAGACTTAAAATTTACGTAGAAAAAGAGTTTAGAATAGTCTGTTTTGAATCTGAAGTGTATTAATCTCAACTCTTAGTATAAGGATGTACCTGCTTGGCCCCCAACACAACGGGCACCATGCACTCCGGCTCCGTAGCCTGGGTGCTCTCATCAATCAGGATGGACCGGAACTGCATCTTGGCCAAACGGGGGTCTCCTGCTCCGACACACGTGCAGCAGATCACGTCTGCATTCTGAGAGGGGAAGGGGGGAAACAACCAAGACCAGATGGTTCGGCCACAAAGGGCAAAATGGAGTACAAAATGCATACACAAGCCCTAGCATCTGGGAAAACGCCAAACAAACAGGCATTTACCATGAGCAGCTCCCTCTCAGCAGTGCGCTTCAGCGCTCGATAGCGTTTCTCATCTGCAGATGAAAGCTCCCCAGTCTCGTCTTTCAGCTGCTGCAGCTTCTGAAGCTCAGGCATGCTGGTAACGAGGGAGAGATGTTACAAACGCACATGTACAGTGTACATCTGCCGTCCTCATGGAAAAAGAAACTCTCAGGAAACATGCTGCAGAGACCCAATTCCCTGGGGGCCCCACCTGTCCATGTTGCGGATCTGGTTGTGCAGGGCCAGGAAGGACACAGGGGAGTCAATGGCTTCCCGACTCTTGGCACAGAGCCTCACCACCTTCAGTCCCGTCTGGTGGATCTTCTCAGTCAGCTGGTCCACGGCAATGTTGCTGGGAGCACACACTAGCACAGGGCTGAAAAAAGTGATTTTATATTATTTGCTAATAATTTAGTATCATTCTCCCAGGTACAATCAGCAGTGCCCTCTAGTGGTATTTGCACAAACTGCTAGAGGGACAAAGTCCCAGAATCTACGGCAAGTTATTTGAAGTAATTGTCCATACCCTACAAACCTGAGAGACCTTGAGAAATTATCTCAAGAAGAATTGGTGAAAATTAGCTATAACTGCTGCCAATGGTGCTTCCACTTTTGTGTTGACTACAGTCAGTTTCCTAATTTTCCTTGAAGTTATTGTTGACAATTTTATCTAATTTGTGCATTTGTAATTCCACAATATGGGGCAATGAGTGAACGGTAGTTAGGCCATTAATGTCATTAGATCTTACCCATTGCCCTGCCTGGCCAGATGGTACACGATGGTGGCTGAAGTGACCGTTTTCCCAGTGCCAGGGGGGCCTTGAATAAGGCTAAGGGGGCGCTGCAGCACAGTCTTCACGGCATACACCTGATTCACATAGCAAACCACAAGTTATTAAAAACAAGCTATTTTAACACATCACATTCAACAGATAAACTAAATGGAAAATGTCAAAAGAACACCACATAAATAAGATATTGGAGGCTTTAATGCTTTAAGAGGCAAAGGAGAACACAGGACGGTAATGCTTTTTGCCATGCTGACCAGTGTGGAGACACACCTGCGAGTGGTTGAGATCAGGCAGCCCTTGGGCAGTAAAACGCTTCGGCAGCTGACACTTGATGATCACGTCCTCCACCTCGTGCCCCAGAAGCTTGTGGTAGATGTATCCAGACACGGACGTCTCGTCTACAGCAAACGTCTTCAGAGCGCTCTGCATCCTGCACGAGTCAAGACATTTTTATCAACACGTTCCTGAACGCGAGAACCATTCTAAACAGAGATCAATAAATGCATATATTTTTGTTACCTGTCAAAGGAGGTGGATTTCCACACAAAATCGACCTGAAAGTTGTGTGGAACTTCCACAGGAGCTCCAACACTGCTTCTCAACTCAATGGCAATCTCATCCCCATAGTCTTTAGTAGTGTGTTAAGGAAAGTTTTCAATATTTTCTCCAACATAGAACTCAAGGAATGTCACAACTTGTCACAGCCCATTACCACTAGATTCATAGTTTCATTGACAAAGCTTTGGTTATGAAGAAAAGGATACTATCCGGTACTTTGATGACATGCCCAATCCCTTTCCAGAGGGGAGCCAGGTCTCCTTTGTACCTTAAGCAAATTTCATCTCCCTGCATCAGACGCATATCTAGGTACATCAAAGCACGTGACAAGAAAAGAAAGGAGAAAAAGTTCAGCTGTATCACAACAATTCCAGCGCGACGAATGATCAAATGACACACAAACCACGCATGGATGCAGGAATGGGTAGCATGAAATGGAGGGCTTGGTATGTACTTGGTATGGACCACTTGTGGACAGAAGTTTAACAAAAAATATTACCACCTGAATCCGTCTTGGGTAGTGTGAAATAAGCAATCCGCTTTTTATTCAGTCCCAGGTCCCACCTGACCGTTATATTATCTTGGGTCTTTGGGATAGTAAAGAAAAACAACGGGCAAAAAAAATAAGGGTCAAACACAATACATTTTTTAAAACCTAATAGAAATGACCAAATACCATACTTTTCCCTCAGCACACACCTGGGACTCTTTTAGCTTTTTGTCATAGTCTGCCTCAAGCTTAACAAGTGGGCCAAATATGTTCTGGTACTGGTAAGCGTCCTCATAGCGCAGCAGAACGTGCTGGGGCTCCTCGTCTACACCAGGCTTCTCCAGGTCCTCCAGGGTAGCGGTGGGGTTTTCCTGGGAATATTGCAAAGGACAAAGGACATATTTTAACATACATCTATATCAGTTCAAATATCCCTCTTAAAATTTTACACCTGATGCTAAAGTTTAGATTGAAGTGCAAAAACATTTATAAAAAAAGTGTATATACAAAATAATTCCATAGTATTGCGTTTTTCAGTGACCAAATGCACGGAGTTATAGTCTTAACCTTACATTGGAGAAAAGGCAACACCCAAATTACACCTTGTGTTTACCATAGGACGGACAATATACTAAAGGGAGCAAGAATTAAGTCAAGTCTATAATAGACCAGAAATGTTCTCGTCACTGTAACAATGCTTAAAACAAACTAAAAGTTAGACATAATTGCTACCAAAGACTGCTGGTATTAAAGACTGGAATATTAGCTAGAGCAGGTAAATCTGCAGGTAAAACTATAATCACCAGTATATAATAATGACATATTAAGGTTGAGTTCAAAGGTCACACTGACACATTGAAATTAGGCCATCACAAAATCCAACTGGGGGGAGTTTATATTCACCAAACACATACTAACAAGAAACCTTTTTAAAAGTGGCTAAAAAGTATTCTGTGTTAAAAGTAATCCTATGTTTTCATGTTATCTTTAAAGCAAGGAAATCATCGACTGGGATCTGTATATTCCTCCAACACATCTTGGTAACAAATTTAAACCCGTTCTTGAGAAATTGCGGCAACAACATAACATGACACACGAACAACTCAATTCAGTATAAAAATCCTTTTATAACATTATCCTGATTTGGCATGAACTGAAACTGAAGACTGGGCCTTATGTTGCCAGCTGTTGAACACTCGAAGAGACACGACAAGAACAGCAGAACTGCAATGTTAAAACTATAGCTTTCAGTTCTCTCCCTACCAGACGGGTCACAGAAGAGATTTTTTATCCCAGATGGGTGACTAAATTCTATGCTCAAAATATGTTTCAAGTGTTGTCCGTCACAACAGCAGTGCAATTCAGTGGCCTTCATAAACTCCAATCTTGTACAATTAAACATAAATTTAAAAGCAACTTCTCATGTTAATAGTATGCGCCGCAATGTATTTCGACAAAACGCATTCCCAAACCATGTCAATCTTACTATTATGATATCCAACACGATGCTACATCTTCTCACGCCTACGAGGCACGTTAAGATTAGTCCGAGTCATTGATTCGTTGTAATGCATGCTGTAGAGTACCTTCCAAAGCTCCTCCAACTTGTTGATCTGTTGAGCAGTGATCTGCCTGGCCCGGAGCTGTTCCTGCTCAGAGGGAATCTTCACCAGCCATGAAAGGAAACAGCGATCCTGGATGAGAGGCTGCCACTGAGAACTGTCCCAGTTGATGTCCTTCAGGCTGCTCTGGCTGGCACATGGCTGCCTGTATTAGAAAAAAAAACCAACAGGAGAAATGACTGACGCAGTGAAGATCGGAGATAGGTGTTGGATTTTCCCAATGCTGGAATGCGGCTTGGTTCCAAACAGGAACAGGAGTGTCATCAAGAAAACAGACAACAAACACTCCTTGTCAAAGCAACGCTTTCCAGCTACTGTGCTGACTCTCACCACATTTTACGGAAGAAAATAGCACATTATTCTTGAGGTTAGGTTCATAGAGAGGGAATTCTTCCATCAAAGTAGAAATACGAAGGAATTTGCCAACATATTTGGTGGAATACCATTGGTGGAAGTACATTGTATATTTGAGGTCACATTCTGAATTAAAATTAGTCTACCAAACAGCTAAGTTAACTTAACTTGAATCAAACTCTTAAAGTCGGTTTCCCTATACAATAAACTAGCTAACCAGTTAAAGCACACACAGATCCTTCAAACAATTAGTTGTAAAAAAGCCAGTTTAAATTTGTGTTGTTTTTCAGAAAAACACACCAATTCAATCAAACCAAATAATTAGCCATTTAAATAAATATATTCCAACAAGCAAGCCACCAAAGCGGTTCAGATTAAAAGCAAATTCAAAGTTTTTTGAAGCGATACAACAAATGATAGAAGGCACTAAAAGAAGTAGTTCAAAGACACAAGAATAAGGGACAGCATACTTTGACATTATATTTACCTGCAGAGAAGCACAACCACAGAATCAGCCTTGGCAGGGATGAAGCCCAGGAGGAAGACATTACGACAACCACAGTTATAACACTCCAGCACCGTCTCCCCCAGAGGGCCATCTTTGTGGAGAGTGACTTCTTTGCATTTCGCTCTTACCAAGTGGTTCACAATGTGGCTATAAGAGAGTGTTAACATCAAACTGAGTCAGTGTATTTCTTCCACCAAATACAACTGTCTCCGAAACGGCATGCATATACACACACACAACTTATATGAAAAAGAGTATCTGTTTTAGTACATACCTGCCAGAAGTATTGCCACGCCCATTGCAGAACCACTTCTTACTGGTATTACAATACACCACACATGCTGGATCATGGATGCCACAGTAGCTTAAAAGACAGATCTATGATTAGATACCCTGCTTTTCATAACTGCGCAAATGCACACACAAACTGAATACAACAGGAGTATACTGTTTTCGCATTTACCCACAGCCTCAAGCCACCCCAAAAATGAGGTCTAGTACTGGGTATTAGGTGGGGTACATAAGTTAGAGATACTGTATAATGAAAGATGGCTTTCTGCCTGGTAAACTATGATCCAGAGATATACCTTCTAACCTTTGCAAGGCTAATTTTGTATAGGTAAAGATATGCTCATTCCTACCTGCAGGCATGCACTGGAAGGTCTTTGGTGTAATATGTGTCCTCCTCATCTTCCTCAAAATTTAGCTCAGCAAGAAGTTGACTTGTTTTGCAAACTGCATCATCCACTCCTCCATTCTGCAGAAGTCCGTCAGGGCCATTCACCTAGAAATGTAAATCACAAGTTTAAATGCATTCTGGAATTTATTCTAAATAGTGTAAAAATAATAGCTCTGTATTTCAATTATTGTTCCTATTAATTATTATTTTCACATAAATGAGAGGGGTCAGTTTTATCTCAAAACACGGCCATTAAATGTGACAAATTTAGCAAAGCTATTAACATTAACTACAACTTTTAATTAGAGTTAACCAAACACGAAGGAAAAAGGAAATTACTGTTAATTTACAGTGTTACAGACATGCTTTTCTTTATTCAGTACATACTAACAATCTGAACGACTGGTGTAGCTAGTACAGGAACACTGTCATACTACTATGGGCAAACCCCGGTTACCATCACACACACCTGATAGTCTTATTAATGTGTTTATCAAACTTTTTACCACAACCATGCTTGAACTGACTCATCTACAGGTCGCTACATTAGATGATCCACCAACAAACATTTATTTTAACAAAACTGACAAACAGAACGGAAAATGTATTCAGTTCCGGGTATCTTCTCCGGTGTTGTATTAGTGATTCTTCAACAAACACATAAGAAGCTAAATGAAACTTTAACCGCCGGATAAGTTTGTGTTTTATCAATTTTTAACAGTATGCGTTGGGAGCCTGTGGAACAAAAACTTGTTTCCCTATACATCTGGCATGTTCTTTCGTGACGTGTTAACATGCCATGGTAAGGAAACGCGGTAGGTAGGTAGGTGGCTAGCGGGGCCTGCAACTCGGGAGTTATCTATCGCTCACAAACTGCACTGCTCCAAGCAAGATATGAGATTTCTAAATATATATAGCATCGTCCAACGTGTAAGAATCTCGTAGTAGAGATGAATTCTAGAAACAAAATAACGACATCAATAAAGGCCTGTACACAGTAGCTTATCTTTCCACTTCAACTAGGTATATCGGGATTCGGTGTATGTTTATAAGCGTAGCTTAGCTAGCGCGTTGGTTAACGTCAAATAATCATTTAAAATCTGCTGCTGGCGTTGCGCACAAACCTGGTTGTCCAGTTGACTGTGAGTTTGGCCTTGCGTTTGCGTCTGACTTGGCAGAGTGAAGTCGGTGAACTCGAACTCCGAACCTTGGGTATCGGCTCCAAGCAACTCCGCTTCCTCGGTGTCCAGGAAGGTTAGAGTCTGTGAGCTCGGCCCGTACGCCTCCACGCTCATTTCTTTACAGGTAGCTGTTATTTAAAAGCTACAGCGACGAAGATAAAAATTTTAGTTTCTTAACAGTCTAGTTTTCAACAACAGATATGAGTTGCCACGATTCCTTCCTAATTTTGAAAGCAAACAAAATTCGAAATGAGACAGAAATTAAACTGAAAACACAGCTCGAGAGCTTCAACTCCTACACCAAACAGTGACGAAATCCCTAGCGCTACACAGCGTACCTACGTGTAACACAGAATATCAGTGACGTCTACACGCAAACATTTTGATGTGTTTTGGGGGGAAACAAACTAAAATAACCGGTCGGCCTATGGGTCTGGTAGCTGTGATACAAATCATTTATGTAAAGGTGTTAGACGGGTTCAGTTCAGTGGAGCACGGAGTCCGATATATCGCAACGGATCTGTTGTTCAGTGGACACTGTAAATATTATGCATTTTCATATTTGTTAAGGTACATATCTACTGGTATCACAAGGAATCCAAATACATCCTTCTTGGCAAAAAAAAAATAATCTTTGTTTGCAATCACGATAAGCCAAATGTGTGGGTAAACTGCATAATCGTTTCTTTCAGAAAAATGCTAATCTACGACTCAAATCTGATGCTGCAACCTAATCCAGCCTTCTTGCTGAAAGTGAGTTATCAAGTAATTGAATTGTGCATCGCATACCTTCCACACTGGTCATTTCTTTTTGAAATAAACTTATTTCCACATTGAATTGTTAAATAGAAAAGTAATTTACAATTCGTAAATCAGGCTTGATTGACAGATTCTTTTGATTGTTTTCACATCTGTTGTATATATATGTGCTGGCCTAAATCTTTCATCCAGATTCATTTTTATTTTATTTATTGAGCTCTTTTTTTTAAATAAAAGGCAATATTTTCCTAAATTTTTAAGGCTAGTTTTCAAGGTTTACCACATTTTAACTTAAGTTTTATACTGTACACAAGTTGTATTTTTCCGTGTAGGTTTTACTATAAACAATGCAAAAATGGATGTTGGGTCAAATTATTAGCAAATTAAATCATTTTAAACACAGTTGTTCAAGTTTAACTGTTAGTGGTGCTGAGTTCTACATCTATTGATAAAGCATAAGCCTTTTCAGTAGATTCTTTCTAACGTTCTGATCGAGTGGTTTGTACCTTTTAAAATTGTATGGATTGTGCAGCACCTGGGTTAAGAACTTGGCTGATTAATACTCTGGCTAGTTATTAAGGACAGTGTAATAAAGTTTAATATTGTAATTACTACAGTTTGCCCTCAGCGAATACTTTTAAAAAGTGACAAGATATTTATTTTTAATTACTTGACGATGTCATCAATATATATTTTATACCAGATGAAAATGGCTTCAGAAACCTCCAATGAGCTTGTTTGACAAAAGAACAGTTTTTGTGAGTCTTTAAGTCTTTACAATGCTGTTGTCTTCACCCACTCCCATTCCTAACATAAAAAAAAATTCCAATAATTATTATTGTAGGGCTGGGGGGGGGGGGGGGGGGGTTAAATATTTTTTTAGCAACATAAAACATAAAAAATAAAAAAACAAACTTATAATTTTATTCTTGGAAAATA
>JAOVYW010000029.1:236548-248521 GCA_025775045.1 Hiodon tergisus
TCATCCACCCATCATCCACCCATCATCCACGCATCCCCGCTTCCCAAACGTTCCCCTTCCCAAGTCTTTACTCACAAAGTCAGAGCAGCCCAGGATTGCTTAACCTCAGCTGCATGCAAATAATGTCTGAGCTGATATGTTTCAGCCTGTTGGGGACATATAGTAAACATCCCAAACAGGTTTTATTTTAAGCCTACCCAGATGCTGGTAATATGTCTTTTATTGAAATGTCTATCAGAACCCTGTCTGTCTATCTTTGTCTTTTGTGTGTTTGTGTGTAAAGAGGACCAGTTGGAGAGGGAGGTTGAAAGACTCCTGGGGAGGTCGTCACCATAGAAAATGTGTGGACGTGCGTGTGTTGGAGGTTAGTTATTTGGAAGCTGCGAGTGTGTCTTGGTTTTAAGAAACTGGGTCTCGCCTCGTCTCATCAGCACATGCCGTGACAAAGACGGAGGAAAATTATTCAATGTAATATGAATGATATCAACTTCTAGACACACACACCCACAGACACACACACGCCAACACAAATAGCCACACGCACGTACATGCACAGGCAGACAAGCACACATACACACACACAGGCACGCGCACTAAAACACACACACACACACACACACAGGAAGATGCACAGACACAAACACAATCACACACTCACACACACACAGACAAACGCGCACACACACACACACACACACACTCTCTCACACACACACACACACACACACACACACACACACACACACACTGTATCCTCTCCCTCAGAACAGAGCATTGTGAGGCTCAGTCCACCTGCTCCTGCGTCACAGTGAATGTCACTGTTACCATGGTAACAGATGATGCCCATTGTACGATGGTGATGCAGGCAGCCTGCTAACGTCAGTGCTGACAGGGACCAATTTAACACCTTGCAATTCCATGTGTATTTATAGAAGCAGCATACAGAATGTTCCACTTATCAGCCACCAATTATTCTATTCCAAATTGTGATCCATTTCCCTGTTTTACACGCCACACGTTTCTCCTGACTCCTTTCTCCCCATTATCCTGAGTATCTCTCTGAAAATCTTCGCAGAATCCCAGACAATGACGCCCTCTCCCTCCACACCATGTCGATATAGACAATTCCTCCAGTGCACATTTTAATTGAATTTTTTTCTTTCCTCTCAGAGAGTAATCGTAGTTTAAAAAAATAAATAAAAAAAACGGCTTGTAATTGAACAAAATGTGGCACTGCTATAAGGTAGTGAAGACTTTTCCCAGGCACTGTGTGTTGTGAATGGTAAACACGCGGAGCAACCGACGCAGACTAGAACAGCACAGGAGGGGCTGAGTCAGACTTCATGTGGCACAGAGACACGGCCTGTGTTTCTCTCTCGGACTTCACTTGCCTTTCCCCTGCAGCAGGATCGTTAACTGTACTGTCGACAGATGCTGTTCTCCTCAAATAGGACGCGGAGAAACGGCTTTGTGTATACGTGCTCAGTTGGATTAAAGCCGTTTTAAACCTAATGCCCCATCTTAGCTCATATCCTACTGCAAGCAAGATTATTATAAGCATGCTAACCGTTTAGCATGTTATTTAGATCCATTTTGGGAACTTTCCTAGTGCCTCGTCCAACCTCGGTGGCTTGTGCTCCTCCCTACACATTCCAGTAAAAAGTAAACGGTTTCGTGGGAAAATATTGCACAACACACTCGCAGTGTACCCATACATCATGTGGGTTCAGACAAGATTAAGATGTTTCCAGTCTTTCTCTTAGCACACTGATACCAGGCATTCCAGGTCTGTTTTCACACTGTGCCCTGACTTGCAGGACTGGATACAAAGTAATCTCTATGTGTATATATATATAAATATATATTTATATTGAGTTCCAAAATATGGCCCCAGCATGTTGTCAATATGAAATGAAGAGGAAAGAAAAGTGAAAAAAAAAAAAATACCTACTTTATAATGTAAGGACTAACGTCACAGAAGAGGAAATAGTGCCTATTGCCTAAACCACATGTAAAGCAGTGGGAATGATGGGCTCTTTGTACTGTTAAATCACGTGTCTTGACTGGATTGTTAGGAGTTGGTCACTCCCAAATCCAAAACTTCAACTAAACATTTATATGAACAGCGTAAGCCAATACACTTGAGCCGTCTTTTCGTCTCATCCCTCATGCTTATTCCTGTCTGTCCAATGAAACTCTGTGTACCAACGCAGGACAAACGTCACATAACTTAAGAGATGTCCTCTGAGTGGGACATCAGTTTATGTTCTCTTTAACTTGAACTCTGCACAGCATTGCATATACTACACTAATACTCACCACTCACCTAATAAGCTAATACTCACCACTCACCTAATAATCACTACTCATTAGTTGTCTAATAATCACTACTTTTATAATAATCGAATACTCACTACTCATCTAATAATCCAAGTTTTTTTTTTAAAGCTCTCCCTCCCCCTCCATAGAGAGCTATTTGAATAAAACCGTCTTGCTGTTCTGATGTACATCATTTATACTGATTAAACTGGAATTTGAGATTCTGTAACGTAATACATTTCCAAACGTAAGTCCCAGTACAGAGTGAAAATGAATACCTGCTACAAATCGCTAAATTTGGTCAGGACTAAGATTTATTTGGCATATAATTAAGAAGTTTATTTTAAAAAAACAAACAGCTACCGTGTTTTTATCTTTAGTTTTAGATGAGCATTAAGAGTAAAACACGGAGGACTTTGGAAACTCACAACGGGATAGCCACCCAGGTGAAACTATACCATGCTTGATACTTGTTGGTCAGTCAAACGAACGGCACTCATTTTTGTACGTCTATAAATAGTCTTAAGTGGTCACGAAAATACAAACGTCCATAAACACCTCCTTTCCCAATCCCTCTTTCTTTATTTTTCCTCCATGGTTCAGCTGCTTCAAACCAACACTTCCCTCCCAAACTCGCCTCTGTCTGGTACAAAAAACTGTGCAACCATCAACTCTTCTAAGATGTTAAACAAACATTAGTCGTTTGGTACATGAGCGAGTGACATTTCTTTTTTGGGGGGGGGGGTTGGAAAAATATAGTTAACTGTTCAAAGTAATGTTTAAAAAAAACATTTTCTCTCTCCCACCTCCCTGGACGACCCCCGGGTTGCTATGACATCAAACCACAATGCACCGCACTGTTTGCAGTTTGTCCACATTCACTATGGCAACAGATCTTAGTACAACCCCTTATTCAAATAAAACCGGAAAAAAACGTCATTTCTGTCCAATCTGGGTTCTGTAAAATGACATAATGGAATTTAGAAAGATAGAAAAGCAAGAAGCGGCGAATTTGCCCTCGCAGATACATTGCAGTAGCCGTAAGCTACTTCTAAATTACCCGCCCCCTCCAAAAAAAACAAAAAAACAAAACAAACTATCGCTTTAAAAAAAAAAACATGCACAAGGCAAGATGAACTCGATTGAAAGCAAAACGGAAAGCTAAAGAAGTAGCCTACTTCGTCCGTATCGATCAACTTCAAACTTGGCGCTAGACGGCTCAGTACACGTTTGTTATCGGAGAGCAACCAGCTCTGTTTACCCCTTACGTTCGTAAGGGGTTATAATGGAAACACCCTTCTACCATGATGATGTGTTAAATACTTCTGGGAATATTACAAGCGTCTACTCTTACAATAGCATTATGAAGAAGGACTTGAGTTTAAACCTGAACGACCCGAGCTCCAGCCTGAAGCCTCATCTTAAAGACGCCGAGGGAATTCTAAACTCTCAGGACCTCCTCAAACTGGCTTCGCCGGAGTTGGAACGGTTGATCATCCAATCCAACGGTATGGTTACTACAACACCGACCTCTCAGTTTCTCTATCCGAAATCGGTTAGCGACGAGCAAGAGTTCGCCGAAGGATTCGTCAAAGCTCTCGAAGACCTGCATAAGCAGAACCAGCTAAACGGGGCATCCTGCGGGCAGAGCTGCAGACCGGACCTGAGCCCTAACTCAATCCCTATCGCCATGCATCCGGACCTACCCGTGTACACAAATTTAAACAACTACGGAAACAGCCCCTTGGGGACCTCGGTAAATTACTCCACCGACACCGTTCCTTTCCCGCCACCTCCTCATCACCACCGCATGAGTTCCGAGCAGCAGGCACGCGCGCGGCTACAGTCGCTGAAGGACGAGCCGCAGACGGTTCCAGATATGCAGAGCTTTGGAGACAGCCCGCCGCTGTCGCCCATCGACATGGACTCGCAGGAACGCATTAAGGCCGAAAGGAAAAAGTTGCGCAACAGGATAGCTGCCTCCAAGTGCCGAAAGAGGAAACTGGAGAGAATATCTAGACTGGAGGACAAAGTCAAAACCTTAAAGACTCAAAATACAGAACTAGCCTCTACAGCGAGTTTGTTGAGGGAGCAAGTGGCCCAGCTGAAACAGAAGGTCATGAACCACGTTAATAATGGGTGTCAGCTGCTGCCACACCAAGTCCAAGCTTATTGAAGGGAAGACGAACTCCCCCATTTAGGTCCGTGTAAGCTCTCGACTGTTTACTGATTGACTGTGACTTTCTTGCCTGGCCTTTCTGGAAATTCCCTGATTTGACGAGGATATATCATTGGCAGGCACACTACTATCCATTTCATTTAAGGGCGTTTAAGGATTTAAAAAAACATGATATGTAGGTATTAAACATTTTTTTTGCAGACAACTGGCTGGGTTTTACTGTACTACTGTGGCGCATTTCAAGAAATGACAAGTCATATTTTCTTACCGTTACGGCAAAACAGCTTCTCCATTTTCAAGCAAATTGCATGATGAAAGTACATTTAATAAAAGTGTTCCGAAGTCATATCTTGCAAAGCAGGAAATGCTCGAAGTAGTTGCGTCTGAATTGAATGCATGAAGATGTTATCTTAATGCAGTTCTGTTCAGCTTAATATTGCATTCATTTTCTGAATGTATGGATACACTGAAACTGCAGTCTGGTTTTGTCTCATGCTTTCTCTTTAGGGACACCCTAACCTCTTACTTTTCTGTGGGATTTAGATTTGTAATATCAGAAGTTATTATGGATGTTTACCCATAATAATGATGATAATAGGAATAATGATAAATAAATAAACTACAATGATGGGATCACGTTATTTGATTGTTGTACAAAGTAGCTGCAGTTGCCCTTGTATAAGAGTCCGAATGAATTTGAATTCAACCACAGGGTTAAAAATAAAAGGGTGTAGGCCTGTTTAGTGACAAACTCTGTGAATGCATTCTAATAGGATAGCCTCATTGGGTGCGTACTGTTAATATCATGTTTACGAGCATTTAAAAGCAGATAACAAATATATATATTTGAAATAAAAAATTTCCTTTAGCAGTGTCTTGCGTTTATTTTAACTTTGTGAGGTGCTTTTACATAAGGATTTTTTTGTTTTGTGCGCGTGTTGGGATGATTTTCTTTCACTGCCCCTACACGTTAATCTACCCCGATACTGCAAGGTGAACGTGTATCACTGAAGTATAAATGGTAACCCACTTACCAACCAGGAAAGCTGTCTATAACCAGCATAAGCGCCTCGTTATTTTCACAGAAAGTAAAGGACTGGCTAGGAATTACTGACAGTGAAACTGAAATAGGCTAACTTAACTCCCCGCCCAGCTGTTCCGGGTCCAGCACGTTAATGGTCTTCCGCTGTTCGTCACAAAGGAGCTAACAGTCATGTTGGACAAAAGCCCAATTCAGCATGTAAAAATTGAGTTTTTCACCAAGCATGTGCTAGTCATTGTCTTGTGGTATACGAGTCCCAAAACTATTAAGGCTATTCCTTAATGTGATCCTCTCCAGAAAAGTTCTCCCCCCAAACCGCCTTAAGGTGAATCAGCATGCGCGAGAATTAGCTGACCCTGACACTACATGAAATGGTTTTTTATTTAAGTGAACAATTTTGTTTTTTGTCCTATGACCTGCACTCTTGGTCTCCGTTTAACAAATTAAATAAAGGTTTTGCAACTCATAAGAAATCTTGTTTGTACCGTCTGTAGAATCCAATAAAACGTACTTTTGGTTGAAACTTGTCTCTGGGCAGTGTGCGCCAGATCTGTACTGCTTTACCTCTAATTCATCAGCTGAAACCACTCTCCCGATACCTCCTTTCCCATTTTCAAATATTTCATTGGTTTTCGATAAATTGCAGTTTTTCACAAATTTGAGACGTATATTTTCTTCGAAGTCATAAACTGTGTTATTAGAAATCAATGTTTCATTAAAATAAGGAAAGCAAATCTGATCTCTCAGGTCTTTTTCTCTTACATTTTTATAAAATCACCCAATTGCATATATCGGACAGAAACGGTATCGGAGACGAACTGGAGTTAATTTGGATGAAACCGCGCTCTTCTGACAATCGAAGTGAATCCTTGAACCACATGAGGCAGATGGATGCCCCCCCCCCCTTTTTAAAACCAGGCTTAATGGACATTTCTGCCTCTTAGCCCAACAGAAATCTCGATGCCTGGAAGGCTTTATCTTGGCGAATGCCTAGAAGCACGTTCCTTATATAACACGTCCTGTTGGGTATGCCTGCGAGATGAAATGTGGAAATGTGGAAAAGCCTTCGAACCAAATAAAAGTCCACGGCATCTCAGGCAGGCAATACTGTCCGCTAAATAACTTATAATCATCTGTAATGCTAAGTAATAAAAGTTAAATCCTTTCCCTGGTGACACAGTGGGTTCTATTCCACAACTGTAACATTTCCTTTGGAACCATTTTAGAAATGGGCTCGTTGGTTCCATTGGGTAGTATTTTACTGTCCAGGTCTTTAATCCATTCTGGGCCTGTAATTTCCATACATTTAACTGACCCAAACCGTGAGTGATGAGTCCAAACTTTGATTAGGCCCCTGGTACTTGAGAACACATGTTGTGCATTGGGGAACTATTCTTTAACTGCATTCAAGATAACTCAATGTGTTCTGCACCTGTTTTTATCGTGATATACGTCCGCGGTCTGTGTAATGCCTTTGTTCGTTAGAAAATAGAACCTTCCAGTTTTGCAGCTAACAGAGCCAAGACCTCAAGGTCTAGAGGACGGAAAGCCTCAGGATCCAAAACCCATCTCAGAACAGAAGTGGACCACAAGCAAACTGGAAGGGGGTAACGGGTCCAAACGGTGCCACACCACACTGCACCTTAACTGCGGTTAGAAGCGTCCGTGGTGCTCGCCTCTGGTCGTGGTCTCATCAGCACACTCAGCCATTCACCAAGGTGTAAACGGGTGTGCCATTTCCACCACATGACCGCCCCAACGCAGCTTAGGCCCAGAGGTCTCTGGAAGGCCAGCACAGGCAGAGCTCGACCCGAGCTGGAAAGCTTCCAGGTGAGCTGCAGTGGCCACTCCCCTGTCACCCGACAAGGTAGATAGCATGGATCGGAAGTCTAGCGTCAGCCCTAGACAATGAGCTACCTGAACTTGATCACATGGTTCCCCTTCAGGCCCAGACGAGCCGTGCGATTCCGAGCCTTTTCTGGTCGAGTTTGTGATCCTCGCAGCTGACGTGACGTAGACCCGCCTGAGATCGAGAGGCGGCCCGAGACTTTGAATAAACCCCACCACACGTGTCGTTCTTGAGCAGTCTCTCATGAATTCGGCCTCTCCTCGCGACCTTCGACCTCCTTCCTGCATGTGGGGAGAGGTAAGGGAGAGGATGACGAAGGCTGGAATTTCACAAATAAAATCTGATCAAAACTGACAATGCACTTAGAATTTGGGACCAAGCTAGCAGCTTAAAAATAAAATCATTTTAATGATTAATAATTTTTCAATTTACGTATGACTTCCATTTTTTCGTAATCAAGTCGTAAACTCGCGCACTCATTCCGGCAATAGCTAAAATCTGTCAGATATGCACGTTACACGATTTGTTTTGCCATTTTATTTTTTCCACAACATGTACAGCAGATCAGGAAATGTTCACAAACTAACATTTGACATTATTTGTTTACTGTAATTGTGTAAACTACTCTAATTGATTTGTCACTTCTTAAATATACATCTTATTCTCACAAATAGATTACAAAAGCTAATATATGCAAACCAAGTAAAATGACACCATACATGTTTCTGACAACAGGATTTAAATAAAATCATAGACGACACAGGAGAAAATTGGTTGTTTGTCCACTGGGACAAAAGAACAAAAGGACACATTGTAGCCAAGCAAAGAAAACCTCCGCATTTCAAGTTTTTGTGCCTTAACTTTGGTCCAAACCAGGGTTGTTAGATTTGGTCTATACTGGATTTAAAGTCAATTTAAATGCCTAAGCCAATAAGACTGAGGTTTCTACACTGCTACGCAACACAAATAAACGTTTGGTTGAAATTTAAATGTTGGTTTTAAAAAAAACGCCCTGAAAACAGCACTGTACTGCAGCTCTTTAGAAATATAGCGTTGCACCCATTGTTCTGGTTAAAGGGAAATGGGTCTTTAAAATGTTCACTGTAACTGTTCCACATTTCTCCACTTTATCCAAAACTGAGCAGGACACTACCAATATAGGGTCCCTGGTGGTTTTCCATTTGTGTCGACCCCACTGCCTAAGGCTAGGCAGAAAGGAAGTCTAAACAGGGGAATGATCTGACCCAGCTGAAGGAGTGGCTAAGTCTCTCACCCTTCAGAGTGGTTTTAAGTTCCTGCCTCGTTTTACAGAGTGGTTGTTATACATGGGCCAGCTGGCTCAGAAACTTCACCTGTAGCTGAAAAGTAAACATCACTGGGGGGGGGGAAAAAACCAACAAAAAAAAACCTAACGACTAGCCAATCCTCATGTATGTACTAAGCAAGCATTCTGATTGTTAAATAATCTCAGCATCCCAACATAAAGCACCATAACACACACATTTATATATATACGATCTGATCCATTTAGCGTTCACCCTTACAGCTACTGGTATTAACCTCCATGGCTTTATAAATAAATACGCTTTGTTGTTTATATATTGCTTTGTAATAAAAGTAATACAATCATTCACAAACAGATCTACAACTCAAGAGAAAATACGTTTGTCTTTTCTTCTTTTTCTGCAAACCTGTAGTCAAGTACAGCACAATTCACATTTAACCAAACAACTAAAACTTATTTACAATACATATGTACAGGAAGGAAGACCGCTCTGTGAGGCGTGGCTGGAGTGAGGAACATGCTAAATTTAGCTTTACTGAGAATAAAGAATTGTCATGAAGAGAATAGCCTTGGTCTACAAGGGGAGATCCCTCAACAATTCACTAATTCTAAAGTCTTTTATAGAGTAATGCATACGAACGATCATTAGCACAAGAGTAACACAAGGCCCTTTTCAGAAACACACACGCGTGTGTGTGTGTGTGTTGGGTATGCCTGCGAGATGAAATGTGGAAATGTGGAAAAGCCTTCGTACCAAATAAAAGTCCACGGTATCTCAGGCAGGCAATACTGTCCGCTAAATAACTTATAATAATCTGTAATGCTAAGTAATAAAAGTTAAATCCTTTCCCTGGTGACACAGTGGGTTCTATTCCACAACTGTAACATTTCCTTTGGAACTTTGGAACTCAGTAAGCCTGCACATTGAAAACAACCACACCACCAGGCATCTCCTATGCTGACAAGGTTTGCCCGAAGCAACTCTAAACGATCTAAATGCAGTGCGTAACAATATAAGTTTATATGGCTAATATTTTGTGGCGTGTTCCTGTGCGTGCGCTTATTTTCATCAAAGCACAAAGTAACGCACTCAGAATATCTCCGATTCACTCTTGGAAGAATGTTACTTACTAAAAACTTACTACAGCTGTAGAGGAGGTCCAAATTTTCAGGGTCTCATTCATTCAACATTTATTTAAACATTTAAATACGAACATGGAAAAAAATATAAACTAATAAATAAATGAATATAATTACATTTTGGGCTCCAATAACAAACAAATATATTTAAAGAATGACCATAAGGAAATTGACCAAGTCTCTGAGTGTCTAAACCTAAGCGCATTTTTTTCAGCTTTGCCAACTCCAGCAGCCAATGGTTTAGAGTTTAAAATGACGCAGAACCCTTACATATAAAACAGCTCTGTGTTAATCTCTGAGCATGTGTTTAACACCCAGAATTGCTGGGATGTTACAATGACCGTTACACCACTGTAACGAAGCTCTGAAACGGTACAGGACAGGTTTCTCTTCCCTCTGCACAACACTACGCTCAAAAACCCCATTCATCTTTCCCAACAAGACAAAACGCAAGAGGGGCAGGTCAAGTTTCGGACAGATCTAAGATTTAACAGTTCACTTAAAACCAGACAAAGATGGATGTAAGAGATATAAGACCTATAATCTGATATTATATATGAAGTTTCTTATTCTCTCTATATTTTATAAGCATTTTAAACGATTATCTAGATTCTATAATGTGTTTATATACATATTTCAGAGAGATCTATCCTAAACACCCAAGACTTTTCCCCCTTTAAGAACATGTTCACAGAATATGACCAAACAGCGGAACATACAAAAGTAAAGAAGTACAGTTAAGGTGAAAGAAATCAAACGGATCCACGTTAAAATAATAGGCCTATGGTGACTGGGGTACAACAACAGGTATCTGCGTACAGTTGCAACAGAAATGATTTCATTGGCTGAAACTCATGCACAGGGGCTCGTGTATTTACACCTAAACGGGTGTCAATCATGCACACCAAAGCCGGGGTGTCTCCTGGATTTTGCTCCATTTCAGTTTGCTTGGGTGTTTCCTAAAATTAAACAAGGCCTTTTCTAGTCTAACAGCAGCTGATTTTTGGACACGTCGGACTATGTACTGACTATGCTAAAAACAGGTATTCAGGTTTTAGAGTAGGGCCCTGAACATAAATCCGCATTAAGACAACAGTGAGGAAAAGGAGTCAGGTGGTTAAAAGCCAGAAGACACCTGAGGACTCTCAGGGACAAGGTTCCGCCTATGTCCGCCCTTCCAGGGCCAGACGAGGAAGAGAAACCTCTCTAGCACGCACAGTCCTGGTGGGGAGCCGCCGGCTGCTCAGTCAGCTGGGGGCCTTGTTTGGCCCCGGTTACGGCCGGGTCAGCCGCGTCCAGGCTTTCCGACATCTTCTCACAGATGATGTCCACCAGCCTCTCGAACGTCTGCTTCACGTTGATGTTGTCTTTGGCGCTGGCCTCAAAGTACTCAAAGCCTGAGGGAGGGAGGTTCAGCACCAGGTCATTAGGGTTCTCATGTCCCATCAGAATTCCTGCACAAAGTTCTGTTCTTCCTCAACACCTTCAGTGTTCACAGTCAGCGCAGTTCCACACTCCACAGAATTAGCATCGACAACGTACTCACCCAGGTGTTCAGAAAGCTGTCGGCCCCGGTCACTGGCCACCACCCTCTCATCCTCCATGTCACACTTGTTTCCCACTAACAGAACCTGAGCGTTGTCCCAGGAGTACGTCTTGATCTGCGTGGACCTGAGGGGAGTGGGGGAAAAGAAAAACGTCGGAAGGAAGAACGCTGAAGACCAACGCCGAAGGCACGCACCTGCACATCCACACACCCGCCAGCACACTCACACACACGTTCCAGCACATTCACACACACGTTCCAGCACACCCACACACACGTTCCAGCACACCCACACACACGTTCCAGCACACTCACACACACTCATCCGCCCGCTTGCCCCCACCCATATACAGTTATAAATATTAATCAGAGTGGTATTCATAGGGAAATAACCCACCAGTCCTGGACAGCATTAAAGGACTCTTCGTTTGTGATGTCATACATGAGGATGAAGCCCATGGCTCCTCTGTAGTAGGCAGTGGTGATGGTCCGGTATCGCTCCTGACCCGCAGTGTCCTGGACAGGGAGCAACGGCATTAAAACACACATTTAACCAAACACTTTCACTATAAAGGACTCCTGGGCTCTAGCCCGAGCGCAGACTGAGCCCTAC
>JAOVYW010000029.1:254287-278999 GCA_025775045.1 Hiodon tergisus
TCATGGGCAGCGCTTATTTTACATGATATATAATTCTAATGATGAATTTGTGCTTTGAAGTCAAAGCTAGCAACAACAGAACACATTCCCAAAGCCATGTAACTGATTATTCATGAAACATAATTTACTCTATATGTATTGACAAACATCAGCTCCCAGCCCACTCTAAGTAGACTCCGATTAGATCCCAAGCATTTACTTGTACAAAACTAGTAAATCATTTTATACGAAGCACAATGTTTTTCTGCATGTCCCTTTCCACACATTCATCATTTTTTAATTTTTTAATTTTATTACAATGACATTAGTTAAAGATTTTACAGATGGATTTCATAGATTTTTTGAGAGGTAACAGATGGGAATAATTAAACGATTGGCAGAAAGTCCAGTAACAGTAAGCTAAGGTGTGGCTGCCTGAAGCTCGGAGAGGTGTTTCTGCATTTTGTACCAATTTTCTGTAACTATAACAATGGGGTCATTCAAATATTTCTTTGAGATAATTACTGCTGCATTTCTGGTCATAAAAAACATATATATATATATATAGATAAAACTAGGAGTGGAGAAAGTGTGAAGATTATCTGTATAGCTGTAGTTAAGTTAAAACCATACATGGTTTTTTTTCAAGTGAAGGGATTTCCCTTTCTGACTTGAAACTGCGTCATGGGTTCAAAGAAACCCTTTTCAAAAAGAAAAAGGTGGTGACTATTAACATATTAACAGCACTCATCGGGACAATAATATGTGGAAAATATGGGCTTGCTTCAAAACAACTCACGACAGGGTGGCACAGGCATGATATATTGTCAATTAAATATTTTTTTTTGGTGAAAAGGGAAGATCAGTATCCATGGATGAACAGAAACCACAGTGGACCATGGAAATCTTTTACTTTTACTTCTTACCTTCACCCCGTACAAATGGTAAAATATTATATAAAGAAATTATTTTTATTTCCTTTATTATAGAGATAGTTATGCAAAACCCAATGGACCCGTGTAGAAAACCAGTCATCCCCTTAGACTTTTGCAGCAGTAACTATTACTAATGTAGTTTGATTAGTCTCTTACAGCATGATAGTGGGATTCTTCTCACATAATAATATTAAATATCTATAACATTGATTTGGTATCTTACATTGCATTGAGCAAAAGCGGGTTACTCGTTGTCAACCTTGCAGTAGCCTATGCACTTTGTTATACTGACGTGGAAAAAAACACATTTTTAAATAAACTATGGAAAACATTTGTGCTGTGCTGTTGATTAGAGGAATGCTTTGCGTTCGGCAAAGAATGCTTTTCTATTGAGACTAGTTGACTTGACTTCGCTTGGATAATGTAACTCGGCGTTAGACTTGAGATTTGCTTCTCGTGACATGGGACTTAAATTCAGACTCGGAGGTGAAGACTTGAGACTTGTTTGTGAATTGCATTACAGTGACTTGGTCCCACCTCTGAACCCAGGTATTATTGATTTTTATCTGTCATTAAAACAACGATCTAGAAGGAAGCAGGACACCGTATTTAAGAAAACATCGAAAGGTATTTAACAAAGTGGCTAATGTAGGGAAAATACGTCTCCGTTTCTAACTAGTTTATCCTCTGTCGCCTTTAACTACTGCGTCAATCAATAAATGTATACGAATTTGGGCGCTCCCCGTTGCATGCCCATAAATAAGGCCGACGGCGGATGTCGAAAGCACGTTATACAAGCGCTACGTGTTCCCACCCTCCTCCTCTGCCCTTCGGGTTCAGCTTCTCCTACATTTCTCTGTCACCAACCACCCATCCCCCACAATGACCCCGGGTTTACTATGACATCAAACCACAATGCATTGCACTGTTTGCAGTTTACCAGCCTGCTCCATGGCGATACTGACTAGCACATCCCCTTATTCAAATAAAACAGGAAGAAAACGTCATTTCTGTCCAATCTGTGTTCTCTGAAATGACATAATGGAATTTAGAAGGATAGAAAAGGTAGGAACTGCGCGGCCGCGCTCTCACATATTTTTGATGATATGAGAGCGTATGCCCTCCATTGTATTTTCACCGAGAGATAATATTTCGTATACTTATTTCGGTAAGTATACGTTTTTTTCCCACGAAAATGAACTCATTGATCAAATAACTTAAGCGAAATAGGGACTCGGGCAATAAATTACACCGATCCAAGTTTATGTTTAAAGCAACATCTAAAAAGCAAGCTAGCTATACGAAGGTAGGACATTTAGCTATAAATAGTTGCTAGTTTGTTGGCTAGCTCAGGCATTGTGGTTACGGCGATTCAACATCCTTCCTTTATTGACTGCCGAATACCAATTCTCCTTTCGTGGAAGAAGATCTATTTTGTCCCACAAATGTGAGGGGTTAGGATGGAAACGCCCTTCTATCATGATGGTGATTACGTGTTGAATACAACTGGGGGAATCGCACACGACTACTCTGACGACAACATGATGAAGAAGGACATGAATTTGAACCTGAGTGACCCAAGCTCCAATATGAAGCCGCATCTTAGAAGCGCAGATAAAATTCTTAACTCCCCGGACGTCGGACTCCTGAAATTGGCTTCTCCGGACCTGGAGCGGCTTATCATACAAACAAACGCCATGATCACCAACGCACCGAATTCTCAGTTCCTTTACCAGAAGTCAGTGAGCGACGAGCAAGAGTTCGCCGAAGGCTTTGTCAAGGCTCTGGAAGATCTCCACAAACAGAATCAACTGAACGGGGGATCATGCCTGCAGAATGGCAGCCTGGACCTGAGCAGCAACGCGCCCCCTGTCACCATGCATCCAGACGCACCCGTGTACACGAACTTGAACAGCTATGCCAACGACCCATTGGGGACCACCGTCAATTACTCCACAGACACAGTCCCTTTCCCACCACCCCCGTCCAGTAACATAGGGACCGCTCAACAGCAGGATAATACACGGCTACAGTCGTTGAAGGATGAGCCGCAGACTGTCCCCGACGTGCAGAGTTTTAGGGACAGCCCGCCCCTGTCGCCCATCAACATGGACACGCAGGAGCTCATTAAGGCGGAAAGGAAAAAACTACGGAACAGAATTGCCGCTTCCAAGTGCCGAAAGAGAAAACTGGAGAGAATATCCAGACTAGAAGACAAAGTAAAGTCGTTAAAAACGCAAAATACGGATCTAGCTTCTACCGCGAGTTTGCTACGGGAACAGGTGGCCCAGCTGAAACAGAAGGTCATGAACCACGTCAACAGCGGGTGCCAGCTCCTGCCACACCAAGTACAAGTGTACTAGAACGGGAGAAACTTTTGGTCCGTAAAAACTCTGAAGTGGTTTACATTGACTTTGCAGATTATACATTTACCCGGTCTCTCTGCTAGACTCAACGAATTCAAGGAAGACAGTAGTAACACAACTGGGTTTAAATGTCAGACTTGTTTACATCTGTTCTTGTATATATCAAGGCTAAAGTTGCTTTTCCTCTCAAAAGATAAACAGGAGCGAAATGGTTCTATATCATTGTGTGTAATTCATACCGACTTTAATAGAGTTAATATGGGGGGGGGTGGCGTGTTGGTGACAAGCTCAATGAATGCTAGTATACAGCTGGGTGCATTGAGTGCATGCTAATGTTTATAATGCCTTAAATGTTTACAAGCACTTAAGAACAGATCACATGTGTATATACTTTATTTAAAAATTACATGCAGTGTCTTATTTCCTTTTTTTCCATTTACATAAACTGTGAAGTTTTGTTCTTGTAATTTTTTATTTTTTTTGCACTGAATGTTCCCCCCCCCCCCACATTCCAGATATACATTTCTATTTGGTTAATGTGTTCTTACTGTTGTAAAATAAATAATACACTTTTACATCTCGTGTTAAGATCTATTTTATTAGGATAATCTATACGTTTCTGGACTGTACTGTGATATTAATGTCTTAATTTTGGTGCTAAATATTTTCAATTTGGCATGTCTAGATAAATGTAGTAAAAATAGTACAAAATCATAAAATATCAATTCTGTCATTTGGGACGAAATTAACTAATCTGCTAATTATAACATTTATGACTAGACACTACAGTAGTGATTAGGAAATTAGCTTTATGGCTATACATTTTGGGTCCATTTGAGTATTTTAATTTATCATGTAAAGCACAACTTTTCATATAGTGACAGAATATTTAAAAAAATGTAACTTTTGCTAAAAATGCAACTTTGTTTGCAAAACAATAGTATGTTATAACAACACGTTTTAACACATTTCCCTGCGATGAAAACAACTATTTAACACATTTTCCTGGGATGATAACAACTATTTTTGTAGAACCACTGGGCACCTCAAAAGATGTTTTGAATTATAGTCGTAAAGTAAAGTAAAAATTCAGTCCACAAACAACTTTGGATTTTCTCTATGTATTAAATAATGTAGTGTACCCTCTAGTGGTTATATGAGATAAAATTCTATGTTTTTCCTGGAATCAAATGACATGCAAATCCTTAACAGGATTCTTTGGCATACAATATCGAAAGAGAACAGAACGTAGCACCGAATAATTGTGAATATGGTAAGTAAAATAATATGAAATTATTATTATTATAATTATAATATTGTTTCAATATTGTTTCATTGAAGATATATTTATATAATTAGATTGTTGCACGCTAGGGTGTACGCGGTCGAAGAATAAATGTTCTTCATAAAATGTTTAGCCTTTATTATTATTCATCACAAACAATTTTATCTGCAAAATTATAAAATACCTAATTGAGCTGTTAAGTTGGCCGCCGAATTAATTTTGAAAAAGAAAAAAAAGCATTTATTTTATAATCAAATGAATTGGAATATAAGGCGCTTATAATTGTTTATGTGACATTTCATAAAAATTGTATTTTGGCATGTTGTAATATGGTTATTTATTATGTTCAAGTAACCAGTCACTTACTGTACTTTTATTTTGATACAAACGCAAGCCTTGTTGTCGCTTTTTGTTGCTTTCTTTCTCGCCCTGTCTTGATTTTCCAGAAAGTCCTGCTCTGATCTAGCGCCTCCTAAAGGTATGTTGAAACGTCGAGCATTCACGGTGGTTCTGGTTAGTTCATTTGTTCACGAAAGGAAAAATATAAATGTATACTTTAAAAAGGTTTTGGACAAGCACCCTCAAAAAAAGAGAAGGATAAGTAAAGGCCTCACGACAATATAAACAAATATATTCTATCAAAGGCTTTCCTAAAAGCTATAAAACCAGCATAGATTTTTCTTTTATTTTGGTTTACATGTTTGTCCATGTGGGTGTGCGGGGTGTAAATATGGTCAGATGTCTGGTGTTTTGTGAGTAATCCAGTCTGGGTCTTCGGTAAGAAAGGCCAATATCTGTGTGTTCATACTGCAGAATATCAAGTTTGGGACCTCTGTGGAGGGAATATATATTGGACACAGGTAGATGTAATTTTGGGCACTATTATCTCACTATAGCCTGAGAGATAGTAGGTGGACATATTTGTCCTGCACCAAGTCTCCTGTAGAAATAGTTACATCTGTATTTTTAATACTACTTACATAGTCAGCCCCTGGATGTCCTGTGTGAGGTCTGCAGCGTGAGTTGGCATGCATAGCTGGGCAACGTCCCTCTTCTGTGTCATCGTGTGTCGGTGTGCGCAGTTGGGGTGTGTCATCCTGTCTGGCCAGGGTGGTGGGTGCATGTGGCATGGTTTCTCTGCAGTTTTCTGCCGCCCCATGGAGCCCCTGCAGCCGGGGGTGGGGCTCCCTGTGCTCCCGCAGCTGTTTGGGGTGGTGCTGCTATTTTGTGGGGCGTTGTGTTCCCTCTACCCATGCTGCTTCTCCGGCTCTCTGTGTACGGCTTTCTGCTCATTTTTGACCTGAGTGAGCTGGTCTGGATGCTGCTGCGTGGGGGCAGCCGCTGTCCCGAGAGCCCAGTCAGCGCCAGCTCCCAGAGCTCAACTTCCAGCAGGGCTAGGCTCTCCCTGAGCCGTGAGACTGTGCTTTACCGATGGCCCTCTTTATAATAGATGGGTGTTTTCTGCAGATTGCCGTGCACCTGATTCCGACTCCTCAGGTTTCATTGAAAACAGTATAACCGGAGAGTATAAAGTAATAATCCAATTTGCATTGTAATCCATAGCTGTTCTTCCCACCCCAACCCCCATTTATGCATTAACAAATGATGGGCTCTCGGGCACTGGCGCTTTATGGGCCATCCCCCCAAAACAATATACACGTAAGGAGGAAAGATTTTTTCCTCATCAAGAGCAAAGCCAGATGCTTTTGAATAAACACTCATAGAGGAAGTCCTTTCAATGCTCTTAAAGCAATCATTTTTAGAAAATAGACTAGGCTGTGATGTCAGTTAAAAGCTAGCCTAGGATGGTGAACATAGCTAAATTAATTATATGTCTCACCGGATTTGCTTTGTGACAAACTAGCTTGGCCCAGCGCCTTCCAAGAAATTACTGGATTTTTTCTCTCTCAGCGTTAAGTAAAAAGGATAATTGCACTCTGGCAATGTCGACCAGACACCATTTATTTACTTTCGAATGGTATAAAGACAAAACATAACAACCGTAGACATCTCATAATTTACATGTACGTTAAAAAGCACAATAATACTATTAACAGATTGTTAGATTTTTTTTACTTAGTGTGAGAACTGGGACTGTGCAGGCATGTTAGATGGGGAAGGAAACAGAAAAGAGCCTACCCCCCAACATAAGAATGTACAACAGATGGTTCTGACTTGCCTTGATCCCAGTATCAGAATCCTGGGCTAAAAATAAAGATCTGCTACAGAGTAGGGTGGGGGTGGCAGAAGATCGCTGTTGTTTGTCTTGTTAAATAAGCTTAATGCTCAAAGCTTAGGGCAAGACATGATGGGGAAATGGGAACCCGTATTTATCTTTAGACGTCAGCCTATGGATGACAGAATCCAATTAGAACAGAAAATGAGAAGATAAATGAATAATTTTAATCTACTCACCACATAAACAGGTTTCTACGACATGCATACAAATGTAGGAAACTGGGGCAACTTAACAGCACAAACTTTTATTTTTCTCATTTTGATTTTTCCACATGTACAGCATTTAGAAATCATCACAATCGAACCTTTTGACACCGTTTTCCCTTATTTTCGTTGTGTATAACGAGCGAATGCTTTTCTTAAAATATATAGCATTCTGACAAACGATGAGAATAAAATAAATGGGAACGATATAATGTATCAACACTTATGTTGGAGTACCGCAGTCAGCCGATGCATGAAAAAACAAGCGTTAAACAAACGTTAAACAAACGTTAAACCAGCAATGCCGGGTGAGGCTTATTTCCCCCTACTGGATTCTTCACGGAAAGAAAAACGGCATAATATTTCTAACATCCGACTGTCCGACATGAATCTAAAAACAAAACAAACGGAAGTAACATTACACCGACGTATTATGTTACCCATGCAGTTTTATTTTAAAGCAACCTTTTTCTCTCGTCCTCCCTTTGTTTAAAGAACGACGGCAGGAGTAACGCAAGCATTACACCACTATGCCTGATGTAATTAATCGTGGTTAAAAAATAATAATTTTTTTTACTACATTTAATCTCAGGTTTTCAAAATGTTCTTTAGCAGCAAATATTTATAGACCCTGCTAGAGATGAATATTCCAAGCATCCATTAACAATTACTCAAATTCAAAAGCAGTTGTTTTTTTTATCCTCTTTATTTTACATACAGAAAAATAAAGCACCGTAAAAACAGACATGTTCTTTGAACCATATTTGCAATGTTCTCCCAGTTATACTGCCAACAGTCTATTGTTTTTACATGATGTAACTGACACAACCAATCACGAGCAGATCTAAAGTTTTTTTCTTGTCTTTTTACTTTTTCCAAGCCTGGAGTCATTACAGCACATAAACGAAACACATAAAACAAACAATTAAAACCTATTTACAATTCATAAATATGTAAAGGAAGGACATGATAGAATATAATAGAAACAGAAATTGTACATTGGTGACTGCAATTATTCTAATCAGGGAACTACCCAAAATGAGAAGGGACCAGGACATGAACTATTTTAAATATTATCCTAGGGTAAGGTCCTCGCTAGTTTAGAAGAAACGTAATGGTGATAACCATGCCACACTTACAGGAATATTTCACGCCACCATGCTCACGTACTCAAAACAGTTATTCTCTTGTCACAAATGCAACCTTCTCTCTGAAGAGACCAAGCCAACCAAAGTCTGTCCCAGATTAGGGAATTAAGGATATGCAAACACACCATGAGTCCTACATACACAATAGAATTTCTTAAATTCAGCAAGTACTAACGAAGCTAAAAGGTAAACAAAAACAAACAAAAAAGTTCTACCTTTGGTACCAATCTATCCAGGTCCCAGTGACCATTCCCTTTATGGGCTATATATGTATCAAGTCTGTTTAATAAGAATTTTTTGTAATTTTTTTTTACAAGAATATTACTTTGAATAGGCATCTCTTCAAAGGAGAGGGTTTGTTGGCAGTAAGTCCACTAAAAAGAAAACAGTCGTACAGCAACCAGCATGAGAAATTGGGAAAACCAGCAATTGTTTCAATCCGTCTAGTCCTCATATTCAAAATGAAAATAATATGATAGAATCAAATTACAGATAGAATCCAGATTGGCACACTAAAACAGCTGGAATGAGCCTAAGGAATAGAGACCTTTTTTCTTGAAGTAGTACGTTTAAATGCTCAAGGAGCTAATGAATGATTTAGTGTCTGAACTTTAGATTATTTCCATTAAAAAAGGGTTTGGAGGGCCTCTGAAATGAATATGCAGTGTTTTAGGGTAAGGGTTCTTCATGTTCCCAAGACATAGTTCAGCACTTGATCCGAGAACACCTTGTATCCAGAAACCCACATCAGTTAAGTACATAAATCTCTTTCTTCCAGATGATAACTGATGTTAGCTTTTATGACGTAAACAAGTGGAAGGATGATAAAATCCAAACCAAACATGAGATTAAGTGTACCTTTCCTACTAATTATAAGTTACTTAGCTAATACGTGCACAGGAAACTTCAGATATGCAATGGGAGATCATAGAACTAAAGCAGGGACACGACTGTTCGGCCAAGTGAAAATGGTCAGAGCAGAGCTTATGACAGAAGAATAATTACAAACATCTGACATATTTTCAAAAACAGCTGAACATGAAATCAATAAAAATTACCTTAAATATATTAATTTACATACCAGAATATTCACAGGTGGTAGCTAGGTTGTGATGATAGCATGCATCTATTGGCATGGTTACGGCTTCAGAAGAAACAGCAGTTTGCCTTATCATCCTCAGTTTCTAACTGGCTGCAATAGTGATATGTGCTTCGCTAATGCTAGACAAAACTCTTCTTCCATTATAGTTTAAGCAATATTACAATCGGTTGACCCATTTGTAATACGCTGGTCAGATAACAGGGAAACTAGTGGAACTATTTTCCACTTTCTTGAAGAAAATGCAACTTTTAAACACCTGAAAAGAACAAAGACTAAATTCCTTCTTGGGTATCAATGCACCTTGATTTATTTGGCGTAATGTAGATAAACTACAAACAGACTATTCCATACTAACATCTCCCCCGCTCTGCCTTTCTTTTTGAAAATCTCCCAATTTTTTATACTGTCCCTGATGATTGCCACACAACAAAAATAAAGGATAATTGTGTATTACATCAACAGTCTACATTTTTCAGTGTTAAAAAATATTGTAGGAGAGGAAAACTTTTTAATTACATTTTTTTTAAATCCTATTTCCTATAAACATTAAGGTTAATTATATACTGACATCACTATACACCCCCCCCCCCCCAATTACTTCCCTGTAAGGTAATAAGTTTAGAATTAGTTAATTTGCTATGTGTGTGGATTTTTCAAAATTTAATTCCCCGGCAGACAGAACGTGTGGATTGAATGTAAAAGTATGCGTAAATCTCTATATATTTTGTAAATGAATCTCTAAATACTATCATTCTTTTCAGGGTTTTTTTCCCATTAAAACCCCCTTGCTTTATCTTGTATTTAAAATCTAAATTGATTCAAGTGTCGTTTTTTTGCATGAATATGAATTAAATAGCTGTGAAAGGTGTTGGGTCCTGCATTCATAACACAAGACATGCTTGTCCAGTGTTATAGAACAGGGAGCTTCAAGTTTCAACACCAACTGTACTACTCTATACACTGTCACAGTACCACTAAAACAATGGTAAATTACTTTTGGAGAAAGATATAGTATATATTGATAAAATATTAAACTAGAAAAAAATTATTTTGTAAAATACTTTTAAATAAATCTATAAACCTTCCATAAAGACTATATCTTAATTTTTTCTTACTGATCTTGACATTTCTTAATCCATATTTTAGAACGATATCAATAGATATCTGCTCTCTCCTTACTTGCACATTTAAAAACCCAAAAAGGACATTGTTATTATAATAAGAATTATTATAATAATCTAGAAAGGAGGAAAAAAGCTTCCGGAACAACACAATAATGAAGGTATTCCACGTAATTGTATCTCAAACTCCCACTGGGGAAATGGAACTCACACAAACACAATGTCTTCTGGTTTTTGTTTGACATGTCAAAACAACTTCTGTTTTTTAACATAACAAAACAAACTGCTAGTTGTTTTTTTGGTTTTTTAAGTAGCTTAATATGGCATTTACAGAACCCTAACAAAGGCCAATATGACGACGCAAAATATTTTCTGAATTTTGAGTGGGTTCAATCTAAAAGACAATGGAATCCTTCTAAATTTAAGACCATCTTTCTTTCTCTCTTTCTTTTAAGTGAGGGAACGAGGTGGAAGCCAGAAGACACTGCAGGGGGTTGTGGACCGGGGGTTGTGGACCGGGGGGTGGGGAGGGTGGGCTTGGGGTGACACGCGGTAGGGATCTTTAGCAGGCACAGTCTTGGTGGGGGGCCGCGGGCTGCTCAGTTAGCTGTGGCCCCTGCTTGGCCCCTGTGACGGCTGGGTCGGCTGCGTCCAGGCTCTCTGACATTTTCTCGCAAATTATATCCACCAGGCGCTCAAAAGTCTGCTTCACGTTGATGTTGTCCTTCGCACTGGCCTCGAAGAACTCAAAACCTGGCATACACATGGATTACAAACAGCAGGTGATCATTAAAAAGAAACCGACAGAACACTTGTGTTTTCCAGTATATTTCAATAGCAGCCTTTCGGATGTGGTTTGCCTTAGAGATACATGTGAATCAAGTGCACACAATAGTTTTGAGTTTTGAGGCCCATGGGATATTTGGGAACCCTTAATTTATAACTCACCCAGATGTTCAGACAGCTGCCTTCCCCTCTCTCCAGCCACCACCCTTTCGTCCTCCATATCACATTTGTTGCCCACGAGCAGCACCTGTGCGTTGTCCCAGGAGTACGTCTTGATCTGCGTGGACCTGCAGAAGACACATAAATTGGCCTGTAGTCAGTGTGATCGCTGCACACAGAGAGAGACAGCAGGGGCAACCGACCTGCAACAAGACCCAGCCCACTCAGGCACCAAGATGAACCAAGTGACATATGTTTGAACTTTCTGCTTGAGTAACCACATACCAGTCCTGCACAGCGTTGAAGGACTCCTCGTTGGTGATGTCATACATGAGGATGAAGCCCATGGCTCCTCTGTAGTAGGCTGTGGTGATGGTCCTGTACCTCTCCTGACCCGCTGTGTCCTAAAAAGACAGAGTGCAACATACTGAAAATCACAATGGCCAAATAAAGACCTTCAGATACGCAATGGCAGAACATAAAACTAAAATATACACAAGATCCTAAAGGGAATGTTGAGGACCTTTTGGTGGCCATAGCGTCCAAAAAGCACATACGTTTCTTGCCGACACATGACTGTGCTTCACCAGGTCGTGCGGACTTCCGCTCTGACTTGGCAGGCTTCAGCTCAGATGTTGGCAGCTCTTTGCTGGCTATGCTCTTTGGCTGGATGATTGAGTTACCGGCTAAGCTCTAATGAATGCTCAGGGATTTAGAACTCGCCTCTCTGACACCGAGCCCTGCCGTCTCTGAAAAGTGCCTAGTAACAATGCACAGTCAAATCACTGCAGAAGATAACTGTGGATTGTAAGTATTGTCGTTGTGACCAAACCACTACTCAGGCCTCCTAATTTTCATTGATTTGAATAATTTCAAACACTGCCAACCATTTACCCAGGAGATCAGCAATGTTGTAAATATGAAAAAAAGTCTCACAGTCATGCGTCTAATACTCAAGTGCTTTTCGACATTGACGGGTTACGAGTAATTTAAATGATACTAATGGTAAGGCTTGATATTTTCTGCAGTTGACACTAAGGTCTATTCTAAACTGACAGAAGGGTACACTGTGCACGTACAGTGGGGGATGGGGAGGGGCTCGTGTTGTTGCAGAGAGAAGGCATTAGAGCAGGGGGAGGAGCAGGACCTCATCTGGCTTGCTGCGGCAATTGGCTGCTTGCTCTGACCCGCAGCTTCCTCACAAGAGCTGTGGCCTGGAAATATCCTTCCCCCACGCTAGCCCATAAGACTCCCTACGCGCCGGCCCCTCCGGTCACCATTGCGTAAACTGCAAAACGTAAATGTGTTCGGACTTCGGCGTCGAAATACACGTGGTTCGGTGATGCGTGCGAGCGTCCTTGCCTTAGTGCATTTAAAAACGCCCACCATTTTTTTGCAAGTGCATTGCTGGAATAAAAAATTCAGGAGGAATAATGTGAAAAACAAGTGGGTGTCCATTTTATACCATTGGATGTTACATTCTGTTCATGTTTCGTATGGATTTAAGAGGATGTATTTAATCAGAGCTGACCCTATTTATTTGGTTTTACAGTGAAAAGGCACAGAAAATATTTACATTGCTGGGAAGGGGTAAGACGTTAAACGTAACAGCCTCCAACAGCAGAGCCAGCCATTAAAAACAAAAACTGGTTGGTTTAACCTCATCCAATCCTCCTATTGAAGTCCTTTCTATAAAATGCCATATAAACGAGTTACAAAAAATCAGCAGATCAAATGTGAATTTGTAGAATTTAGATGAAAAATACTGATAACATAATTACGCCGAATGCAAGTTTATTTACGCAGAGCACAGTCTACGGCATACAACTGTTGTCAAGTTCCACAGTTGATGTAGCTATGCAGAACTATGTTTTGTGATCCAGTGATAAACAATTGTCTCCAATTTTCTGCTTCATCTGAATAAAAACCATTAGAAATAAATCAGAGTAGGATGCTACCTGACACACAGAGACTAGATACATCACCGTGAACACAGCTGGAAAGTACACATTTAATATTAGGTTATATTAAAACCAATATTATTTGAATTAATAATAGCAGCAATGCAATCACTAGTATTGGAATACATCTTTGGGGGTTCTATGGTGAAAGAGTACTAGGTGGTTGGGTCACTGCAGCGTCCTGAGTAGATCAGGCACTAAAGGGTGAATCTTGTTATTCATAATTGCAGATTCAGATACGGATAATGTCCTCAGTCCTGATCGGTCGGAGAGAAATCAGTCAGACATTTGCCCCCTTCCCAGGTCCGCAGGCAAAGGAGCCGGAATTTTGAATCGCCTGCTATTTTTTTCGCATTTGAAATCGCCAACTGTGCGAACACATCCAAACTCCACCTCATAGGGCTCAGTCTGCGCACTGGTGAGCACCTTTGCCCACTGAGCTAGGAATTCCAAAAAACGGAACATGCGATGAAATAACCTTCAAGTAAAAGTTCAGAGAGTTCAGAAAAGGAAGAGGACTATAGAAAAAATCTGGTCTCACCCAGATCTGCAGCTTGATCCTCTTGTCGTTCCTGTAAATGGTCTTCACCTTGAAGTCGATGCCCACGGTGCTGACGAAGGCTGGGGTGAAGGAGTCGTCGGCGTAGCGAAACAGGAAGCTGGTCTTGCCCACGCTGCTGTTGCCAATAATAAGGATCTTGAACATGTAGTCAAAGTTCTGATCGGAAGACTCCTTTTGTCCGTAGCGAGCATCTGTAGCTGAAGCCATCTAGGACGGACAATTTACAGTAAAACTGTTAAATCAGGGATCTGTGTTAAGAGCGGTCTTAAACATACAAAAGGAACCCGAATACTAAAAGGTATAAAGTGTATTTGGTAATAAGCTTTTTTGAAGGATCTAAATTAGCCACTAATGGAGATTCAAATCTTGTCCTGGAGGTATCTCTGTAGCTTCTGTTTTCTTTAATAGGCTGTAGTGGGTTGTGGCCTCTTGCACAGATTGAGAACTTTTACGGTATAACAGTAGTGCTAGGCTTAATCCTACATTAATAAAAACATTAATCCTCAGGTTCCAAAGCCAACTCCCAATGCTATACAAATGTATATGATACAATTTGCTGAATTAGCAATACCTCAATTTATTGTATTTAGCTTTACCGAGGTATTAACGGTGTGCTCATAATGTGAATCCTGGGCTTGCTTTTCTGGGGATTTTTACTCGGGAATCTCAACCAAAGCGCACTCCCTATTTACTTTGTCTGCTCTTTAACCTGTTTAAATCAATCTGAGATTTCTAGTGAAATTAAAAGCGTTGCATAAATCATCATCATTTTTTAATAAACAAATGCAAAACGAAATGATAAGTCTTTTTAATTTCCGATATTTAAAGCAGATTAAGGAGTAACAGCAGCTGAACTGCAGTGCCAAACACCTTGGCAGCAATGATCGAACACCACACAAGTTCTGCTGAAGACTGAGCCAAGCTGAGCTCAGTTGGGTATTTAAAAAAAGGAAGCTATTGATTAGAAGCTCAGTTCATCAGGTTGAGACACATAAATCCAAAAGGCGGCTTTTAGATCAATAAACCAGAAAGTACGAGTTGCTTAGAACATCTTTTGATAATTTCCAACAGATTTCTCAGCCTGAGTGTAACCCTTCATTTACATTAGTGATATCCAAGAATAGAGGTTTTTCCTTCTTTGATAAAAATGCAAGCCTATTACATCGGACTACAGCATTAAACGCTCATATTATAAACAACCTCTATTTAGTTCAACCTTTAAAACATATGAAAATAGGCTATAGTTTTGTTAACGATTGGTCGAATCGTTTGTCAAATGATGCAGACAACTTTCAATTCACTGAAGAAAGTTAGCGAATACTACTACTTGTTATAAGTATCGTTCTGGTATGTAAAATTATTTGATTCTGATTCTGTAGATGATCCACTAATTCCCTTCAATTATCCACACCTAAAAAGTGAACTGGCGGGGGTCGGGAAGATTTTCATAATGTAAGACCGTTGACAAGTGAAACTGAAACCGCACTGAGCCGCATCTTCGAAGGTTGTTCACGTTCATCTCGTTTGTTCCTTCTACCTTGATCATCTGACAGAAGTTATTCCTCATCTCATTTTGTTTTCTCAGTCTAAATCAGGGACTACCAAATGTGTATGTAAAATATTCAGGACTGGAATTCCACCAGCCTGGTCTGTGTTAGGGAAACATAAACTGAGCTGTTTTTGTTAGTCATTCAAAGGAAGCGAGAGGTGATTATCATCGCCGCCCACTTTGAACAATAGCTTCTGGGGGGGAAAAAGGTTACAACTCTATTAATCTAAATTGGGAAGCAAGTGCCTCCTGTTTGTCGCCTTGAAACATTTTGCATCACATTTACATTTTAGGCATTTAGCAGACGCTCTTATCCAGAGCAACATACAAAAGTGTTTCAGTTCAGGGGTTAAAGTGAAACCCTAGGAGCCGCAAAAAGGACAAACAAGCTTTTCGGTATATAAAGAAAAGGCTCAGCATCCTTCAGAGTCGTCATTTTGAACATCAGTGGTAGGGCCTGTGGCGTCAAATAGCCTGGCTCTATATCTACACAGAGAGGAGTAGAATAGCGATGATGTCCATACCTGCTCTATGTCATGCTCTCTACCCTCTGCACTCTAGATACGTCCACGTTGGGGATGTTATGGTAAACGGGTAACAGTGAGTGAAAAGGAAACTGTAGCAATTGAGAAACTCCAGCTGTTGTCGGGGAGCCCTGGAATGATTTGACCATACGAGCGACACGATTGAATACCTCAAGCCTCGCCATGAGCAAAAAAATAAACAAACAATAGATCAATTCAACTGGTTAAAGGAACCGAATGGCGTGGAAAAACTACTAAGAAAAAATTATTTAAACAGCACCTTTTTCTGCAATTAGAGCAGCAAGATGTTTTTGATTTTGTTACTGAATTGCGGGCCTCTCAAGGACATTTGCTTCATTATTGTGGCAACCCTAATAAGTTTCCTCAGTCTGAAGGTTCGTTTGATCTAGGCAGTATCTGCGAGGTATGAAAGACCCTCTACTTCATAATGATCAACAGGACAGTGGCCAAAGGGATGTAAACTGACTGAAATTTTTAAAACCCTTCTCACAATCAGTGCCTCTCTACAACTTCATCGCTGAGCTGTTTTACAAGCCGCTTGGTTCATGGTTTGAGCTTTGACAGAAATTCATTACCTGACTGAGGGATCTTACAAAGACAGTTCTTCTTATTCTTAAATTTGTATGATTTTCAATTACTTACTCCACACATGTAAAGTGGTAAACAATGTTCCCAACACATCTAACACAGGTCAATTCACATTAACAGAAAAAAAGGTAGATTTTCGGTAGAGAAAATGTTTAACCATGCAAGTTGACACAACACCTTAGGTGACCTGAAATGAGAGATGACATATAATATAATCCCTTTTATCCTGTCTTTGAGACCCGAGAAAACAAAGCATCTAGGCTAGGTGTCATTGCCTATGGTCCTAGAGATACGAGTCCCCACCAATCCATCAAAAGCAACTCCTAGGCTGGCAAGAACCAGAATCTTCTGCCCTGGTCGGTCCATATGTCCCAGTGCAGAGCAAGACTTTATCCTCTCAGTGATGGAACTCGAAAAAGTAAAAGTCAGGATCCGCCAACGTACTCACTGCCGCCAGTGAGGTAGAACTAGGAGCCGAGAAACACAGTGGCTGAAGTTACGGTTTACAGTTTCAACGATCTCACACGGCAGTAACAACTAATAATCTCAGGGAGAACGCTATGGGTGATTTTACACTGCTGTACCTGAATAATGAATGTTTCCTGCATCAATATCGATGTTTCTGTAACTAATCTTTTATATTCAGCACGCAATGTCTGTGTAATATCCTATGTGAGAGCACATGGCTTCATTAATGGTTTCTGGTTACTGCAAAGTCATGACGGTGAGCTAGATTACCTAAATCTGCAATGAAATGCCAATTTCTTCCATAACATTTTGATTTTTTCCCCCTCACAATCGTTTTCCCGTTTTAGGTGATATAACAGCACAAGATTATAAACCCTGTTGTCCTCCCATCAATGTGAAACAGCAGGAACCCAAGATTCATCAGACCAGGCAGACCATGTTTTTCTAATTGTCCATTGTACAGTGCAACTAGCGGTTTCTGTTTCAGAGGACTGCCATTGGCAGGGGGTTTGCTAAGTGGTGGACCACTCTCGATACACCTGTGACAGTGTGTGTAAAAACCCTAGCAGGGTTGATGTTTCCGACATACTCATACCAGCCCCAACTAGCACGCTCCATTCCAAATGGCTTGAATCTTTTATCTTGTCCATTCTCCCTCTAAATTGGACGCAAATAATCCCTAGGTACCTGCCTACCTGCTTTCATAGAAAGGTCCACTCAGTGTGGAAACCTCAAGGAACACTTGTAAAGCCTGACAATGGTCAAAAATAAGTAGAGAAGTTTTAACACAGATATTATAAATTGGAGAGAGCCTAAATGGAATGATGCTGGGAAACCATGGTAAAATGGCCTTTTCAATATACTAACTGAATCGAAGGCATGCATTGTTTGTGTTGATATTAATGTCTCTCAAAAAGCAGTGGCAACTGGAGGTTTGCTGAGCTAGACAGCTTTACTTTTCGGTCAGACAAAAAAAAAAATCCAAACTTGGATGTGCTATCAAACTATTAAACGTACTACATAAAAACAAACATGCGAAAGAACTAAACTGACCATACTTCGTCTATACCACACAGACAAACGACAATAGACACACAAATCCAATATATAATATAAATAGTACTGCCGACAGACAAAGCGATTTTTGAGAAACCCCGTCGTCATAGCCCTTCAGTGACTACAGAAGCGTCAAAATACTTTCAATAGATTCAATTTTGTCCACGTGATCATATTTATCAACTGTACGCTTTCTACGTATTTCAAAATAGCCGGTAATTGGACAATCTAGAAAGGTATTCACAAATCTGTCTCACGTAACACCCAATTGCAGAAGAAAAGGCTTTTTATTTAAAAAGATAACAACAATTTAAAACTGAAAATCTAACGTTTGCTTTTGGGATAAGCCTTCTTATAGACGTTAACAAACTGCGCATCACTAAACAGCCATACGCTATTTTGCGAAATATTTTTGAAAGTTGCTAGCTAAATATACATTTCGTAACCACGTAATATTTATTACGACATGGCATATCGCAATATCCAACTTGTACACAATACTGAGATCATATACTCAATTTGCCTTGATCTTGATAGAGCTATATATTCGATAGTCAGCAGCAATAAATAGTTTCCATATATGACTTACCACACAAGCGTTGTTACGTCTACACTTTAGTTATTATAAATTCGAGAACCATTGTATAGCCCTAAGGCAGTAAGGGTCTGAATGAAATTAGATATACACCGCGAATAGCCATTTAATGGAAAATGCTTTAAGACTATCGTTCTGATGTCAATATAAAAACGCAGTGCATTGCAATTGCTGAAAATAGTGTCTAAAAAGTAATAACTAGGCATCGGCAAATAACATAACCAGTTTTTTCATTCCATTCTAAAGCATCCCGTGTCAAATGAAGGTTATCTTCTCGCTTTTAATTTGGCTACCGTTCTCCGGCAACAAAAGCACGGTTAGAATTGAGAATAAACACGCATAGTTCGCCAGAAATTGTTGAATATAGGCGAATATACATTTGTCCTCTTACCGTTTTTAATATGATTTTATATTTCAGCTTCTATTGCCCTATAATGCAGCAGTTCTTCTTGCACCTGCAGAAACACAGACGTCACTTGATTGACAGTCGTTGAACACGGGAGGCGGGCTCTGAATGTATCTGGGGGTGATTGATTCTTCAAAACACAAATAGGGATCAAGTTCTCACCCTAATATCTTGAAATATTCAGGCAGCTTTAAACACCAGCGCCATGAATTATTCATATACCAGATTAGGTCCTCGATAATTAATGACAGTCTTAAAAACATTTCTCCTTCGACGAACCGACCAGTCTCTTTTCCCCCCCCAAACTAAAGTATTCATGTCTGTGGCGAAGGGACGGTAATGAATAATGGCGCTAGCAATATGTTTTGGTTGTTTCCGCAATACAGCTTACCACAGCTATAATTAAATTATAAAATTAGCATGTGTAACTACGTTATTAAACAACAAAACCTGTCTATTCTGCTGTATGCTACAATTAGAAGAACTTGTATAATCAAATAGAATAGCATTTGCATATGTATTCGTACCAAAAGCAGTGGGGTTTAGTATGAATATATATGGATTTTTGTGTGTGCGGGATACATTTGGTAGTAAACTCTCCTCAGACAGCGCTGCTGTTTCTTTTTATGGACTTTATTGGGAGTGCCTGAGTGAGGTCTCCTCAGGCTAAGTGCGCTCTGGGGCATCCATCAGGCCCATGAAGTGAGCCCCGCCCGCTCTGTTGGTGTGTCCTAGGGCTTTGAGCCACAGTCTCTCGTACCCTGTTTAATGTGATTTGGCTTCTGGAAAGGTCTAACATCTCATTCATAAGTCACCGCTATAAGAATGCCACAAAAAGACAGAAGTAGAAGGAAAAAATCAATAGAAAGGAATAGAAAATCAATTAAATGAAAAAGGGAGGTGTAAAATAAAATCTTCAGTTTGTTTAAAATGATCCAAGAACCACCAAAAAGGGTATGTAAATACCAACAGAATGGGAAGGTTGTTGGGCCTGAGAGGGTGACATGAATACTACATGGCAGTATTCACAGGAATCTTACAATGTTCTTCTGCAAAAAAAATAATAAAAACTAATAGAATTTTGAATGCTGAAGAAAGTTTGATCGATTGATGAAATGGAGGTATTAAACAGTAGCTGTGACCACATCAAAACTTTTGACAATCCACTGTATTTAATTTAATTTTTCTTTTATGGGTAGAAGAAATAAGATACTTCCAAAAAAAATTAAGGGAAAGAAAACACTATCAAACACAATTTAATTAAAAGCAATTAGAGGGTTTTCAAAGTAAAGTCTTGTCATTGTCCAATGCTCTTGCAAGTAATTGAAAAAAAAACTGGACCGGATTATAATACATCAAATAACTTGTAATTGAAATATATTAAATATGGGTTACCAATCTTGTGCTCTAAACACGCCACAGAGGTGTCGGAAGTGGAGCAGTGCTTCTCAAAAGCCTTTTCTGAGATATTTTACTGTTCTGTGAAAGACCATAAAAAGCAACATGCATTGTTAAATTGATTTCTGAGTTTAGGAAGCAACACCCAAAATTGTAAAAGCATAACCCTTCTTTCCTTTAATGAAAAATAGGACTTGTACAATCATCAGATACAACAGGTATTACAATCAGTAGTAAACACGGGATTGTCAAGACTGCAGCGAAACAGGGAAAAAAAATATGAGAAAAAAGAGACAACAAAACACAAAGGACATGTTTTTATATTACTGATTAGTATTTTAGTATTTATTTATTACTCATTCTTTTGGCTTTTACAAGATAAACTAAACAAAAAACAAAACATTTTTGGAGTGGTTATAATAATGATTATCCGTTTTTGGAAGGTATGCTTGAATTTGTAGACTCCACGATACGAAGAACATAAACCTTTGAACAGTACTTAATTCAGACACAAATATAAAGAATAAATAACAAAATGTAATGAAAAAAACGCACAGACATGAACAGTTACGGTATAACAGTGTGACATTGTAACACGGCTGGATAAAAGACAAATGGAACACCTGCTAGATTCCCAACTGTCAGCACATACATATTAGCACTGGAAAACATGTAGTCTGTACCCTCTATAGGGTCAAGTTTCTCTGTATTGAAATTTAAGGCTCTGAAATTTCAGATGTTGGAGTGTTCATTACAGCACAGGTAACTGGTTGGAAACGGTTTTGTAGCTTGTAACTAGTGTTTTACCTCTGAAAAAGCCTTTGCTGCCGCCAGACAAATAAGCCCACACTTTTAAAAAGTCTAAAAAGTATTGAACTGAAACAGTGATGACACAAAGGGCAGTTGAGGAAGTATAGAACATACAGGAAAAATTCAATTTTAATGGCCGTAACTAAATATCCGTCTACACATTTAAGTACAATCAAAAAGCTACTCTCTGAATATTTTAAATAATCTTTATTATTTATCATTATGTACATTCATCTCTTCTCTACCATGTTTCATTTTGGCTTGTGAAAGTTCAGCTCACAGTGATTCTGTTTATTTTTTACTGGGATGGGAGTAGACACAAATGATAAACGTATTGGATGTGTGTGTGTGTGTGTTTGTATGTGTTTGTGTGTGTGTGTGTTTGTGTGTGTGTGTGTGTTTGTATGTGTTTGTGTGTGTGTGTTTGTATGTGTTTGTGTGTGTGTGTGTGTGTGTTAGTGTGTTAGTGTGTTTGTGTGTGTGTGTGTGTGTGTGTGTGTGTGTGTGTGTGTGTGTGTGTGTGTGTGTGTGTGTGTGTGTGTGTGTGTCAGGTGCGCACACAGGCACATTCCATGTTCTGAGGGCTGGAGTCAGTGTACTAGGATACATAATCAACCAAATAGTGCTCAATGGAATGGAGCCCGTGGCAATGGGAAATTACAGTATGCTCTGTGTTGCGCTTGCTTGGCGCCCACCATAGCCCGGGGAAAGCCGAAAACTGATCAATAGTCAAATGGAAATTAAAACAAATATTTAGAACACGAGCATTTCATCTCATGCACTCAATTTGTCAATACACAAACTGAACTTATTTATGATTAAATCACATCTAAATGTGAGTTTTAGGTGTTACTCCCAATGTTTTTTAACTGATGGCACAACAATACATGTATTTTGATATAATAGAATATATGTCACTGCTAAGACACGTGGCCACTTTATCAAACCTGTTAAATACCTGAAGAAAATTTTAAAGTGTAAACCTGTTAAAACTTTGGTTTTAAATATTAAACAGCTTATGTTTTGGGATTGTTTCCCCCAGAACCAGATCAGTCTACGTCACCTTCAAGAGACAAGTAGTAATAAACAGCAAATTACTCTGGATTAAACAGCAATCAAGTAAGCTGCCTTCTGAGAGAACGTGGTTGTGTTTAAGCCCTTGTTAGCTTGATGGGGTGAAAGGTTGTAAAGTGCTGTTGTGGTGGCAGTCTGATAACGTTTTGACAGACAAGAACACGAAACACGTGTGAGGAAAAACATCTGTAGAATCAAATTAAATTAAAATCTAACCGAAATTAAAATCTAACCAAAATAAAAATCTGACAAAAACATTTGATTGCATCACATAAAAAAAACAAAAAAACTAAATTAAACAAAAATGAGTGTAAGCGGTTTCAAAAACTAGAAAATATCTTTGATTGGGTACCCCTCAACATTGAGACACAGCAAACGGAAATATTAGTAGAAACACTTTTAACTGTCATATTTTAGCAACACTGCCACTGGTTTACCTTATTTATTCTCCTCAAACCATATGGAGTACCATTTTTATTATCAGTAGTCTCCAAACTGAGGATGAAGTTCAGAAATTGTACAACAGAGGGAGCCAGACACACAGGAATAATCAGCCACAATTCGCCCATTTTTTTTCAAGACCATTTTTAAAAACTAATCAGATATATGAAAACTCAAAACTCAACCAAGGAACTCTGGGCAAAGGGGTACCCAAAAAGTACTTGCTACATTTTATACTTTTCTTCATACCCTGAGGTCAATGTCATGGTTTTCTGTCTTTTTCAGCTACAGTTAGGTAAAACTGTAGCCGCAATTCGTTCTCCAAAATATTTTCAATAAACTAAACAAGGAACCAAAGAAGTGAAACAATTAAATTCAAACTAGTGTCTCTCACTAGCTGTTTTGGTACTAAGCGTTCCAGGACCCTGTACAGTTATTGTCATGTTTATATTAATATTTCACACTCTCCTTTTTCTTCTACAAAACATCTATTGTCTTTTAAAGCTAGATGTTTTGTAGTAGAAATCCTTGCTCTGTCAGTAGACAGTAGACTTTAGAGAGGCTGCTTTGCTTGTCAGTAGACTTTAGAGAGGCTGCTTTGCTTCAGCAAAAGAAACTATGCAAACCTCAGCTGAATACAGTGTCGAAGACACTCACGCCAAAAACAACACAAAAGCACAGATTAAAGGCCTATCAGGCATTTTTAAAAAATCAAATTTTTTGTTCTACAAGATAAAAAAAAAAAAAGACAAAGAAAAAATCAACAAGGGTTTCTTCAGACCCGTCTCCAGTGTAAGGTGACTGCTGTCTGAGTACGGACTTTGGAGGCCCACTCTCATTCTTTGTCATTTGTCGCTGTACTCCTCTGTGCTACAATCACAAAACAAGAGAAAGTGGGGGATACAGAAATCAGGAAACAGGGCAGACTGCTGTTACGTGCCTAAGTTCAAACACGACACGATATTCCCTTCTTGGTCAAGTTGTCCTTCCTCAGCTTGCCTGTGCAGTTCAGAGGACAAGGTCCTGTGGCGGGGACTGCTGGCCAGGGTGGCCTGACTTAGGGCACACTGCGGATGGGGGGAGCAAGTTCGGGTTTCGCTGTGGGAAGAAGTTCTGGAGGGTTCCCCCCCGGTGGCCATGTGCTGCTCGTTCTCAAGCGGGTAATCAGTGTCAGACTCCCCTTCTTCCTCCAAGGTCAATTCAAACTGGAACTTGTCCCCTGCATTGGTAATGCCTCCTCCCCCCCCCCCTTCAACTTCTCCTGGGCCCTCCTCTATGTCCTGGTCCTCGGGGCTGAGGGAGGGGCTATTAGGGATCATGCTCTGGTACCATTCTCGGTTGTCCTCCAGAGTGTCCAGAATCTCCTGAGCATCCGGGTGAACCAGATCCGCCCACGTTTCCCACAGTGGGTGCACAATGTAGTCAATAAATCCTACCTGATGGTGGAAAAAACAGAAAGGCATGTTAAACTTCACGGTTAAGGCTTTTACCTTGCAAACATTTTCACTTTAACTTAAATAGTTTTAGCCCTCAGGCAATTCAATGTAATCATAGATAATGTCCATAGGGTTTCTGTGCTAAATCACTGAACTCTTTCCTGCTTTTTATCTGACCTGCGACTTTTCAATGGAAGCGTTTTGTTTGTCACACATTGGACTGATCTCTATGCCCTTGTCTCTTTCCCGGTCTCCCTGTGTGAAAAATTCCACCATGATGCGATCGGTCCACTGCCGGTACAACTCCAGTGGCTTTGTAGGATTGCTAAGGTCAGCACAGTGGACAATGTTCTGGAGAACCTGAACCAACAGCGAGAGAGACAAAGGATCAGAATGTGCACAATAGTAATGAAACTGAGCACGATACGAAAGTAATAAAATAAAATAAAAATGTATCTCTTTCTTAAAATTATAATGGTTTATATAAACATATATATATA
>JAOVYW010000029.1:296627-309992 GCA_025775045.1 Hiodon tergisus
TTATGGAATTTCCCCCCCCCCCCCCCCATCTCTTTAGTCTCTCTCGACTCTTGATTGATGTCAGGACCGTCCTTTCCTACAGTGGGAACCAATCAGCTTTAACAGGTTTCCAAGAACTGCTATTGGCTGTCCAGAAACTTGGAGAGAGGCCAGATGCCTGGCCAAGTAAGCATCCACTGCTGCATGTTTAAGGTTGCAGACCTTTTACCTAAGTGTATTGGTTGATGGCTCTGAGCCAGTTTAGGCATTCAAACGTAAATTAAGTATAGGAGTTAAGAATATGAGTAGTGGGACGCAAATATCAAAGATGCAAGGTGATGGCAGCAGTACCGTTTTATGTCATTCATTTTCAAATAGGTTGCGTGCAGCGTATTAAATAAAAATAGTGAAACGTGAATGTTGCACGCTGATTCATTACCTACCTGAACTAGTAAAATACTGGACCGGTTGTTTTTGTGGCAGATTTGCCGGTTAGGGAGTACCTGCGAGCCAACGAGACCTTCTCAAGCTTCCTCCTGATAAATGGGAGTCTGCCTAACTCTGCCCTGGAGCAGCTGATGAGGGCGCAACTCAACTTTCAAGTGGTAAGATAACTCTCCTAGTGAAATATCATCATCCATACCATCAAACGGTAAAAAAAACAAGCAGGATTAAGAATATGGGAAATGATTCCCCCCAGAGAGTAAATCTAAAATAATAGAAGATTTTTATATTGTTCAATTGTGGACCGTACTTTGTGTGGTTGCAGGTCTCTTTGGCTGGAGCCGGGGTGCGTTTGAAGGAGATCGTGTGCAACGGCAGCCTACTGGGTCAGTACCTGACCGTGGCTAGAGGGGATTCCCTCTCAGAGGTGCAAAACCACCTTTGCATGATCCCCGCAGACACTCTGCAGGCTGCAGAGCAAATATTCATCTCCCAGCTGGACTACAGCAAGATCTTCACGGTCAGTGTACGGTCCCTAACAGCTGCATGTTATCATCTGTGGCCTTCTGCTTTTGGTGGGTTGGAAAGTGAACTGCAGAGTATACGTTATACTGTTATGTAAAAAATACGCTGCCAGACCAATTCAAATCAGCGGTCTGTGAAACAGTTGCAGTGAAGTACGGGGAGATATCATCACTGTTTTTGTGTATAAATCTTATGTTTGTTGTATTCTAGACAAGTACAGCGCCTTGCAAAGATTAGGACCCAAGTAAATACTTACTGGAAGCAACTTATGCAGCAGTTGCTGCTGCAGGTCTTTTGGGATAAGTCTCTTTCAACTTTGCGCAACAGCTTGGAGCAACGTTTGCCCGTTTCTCATGCCAATTTTTTTTTCTCAGGTTGGCTGAGGGGTGCTTATGGAGAGCAACTTAAGTCTTGACATAGATTCTCCACAGGATTCATGACTTGAACACTGACACATTCACTGCTAGAAAGATTATTTCCCCCCATCTTTAGATCCTAAGCAGATTGAAACAGGTTTTTCTGTAGGTTTTGCCTGTACTTTTCTTACAGTTCCTGCTGGTGAGACCGATCACTGTAGAATCTCTAACAAGGTTCCTCCTTGCTCAGCGACTCGGTTAGGCTGGTTTGGTAATTGAGTAGACTATGCTCGGTGGGATATTACTGATAATACTGCAGTACTGTTATTGTTATTTTTCTTTTAAACATCTTTATCCCTGAGTTTTTTTAGATGATGTTTGTATTGTGGAGTGTGTGGTGGATGCTGTATGTAAAATAAATGTCTGTGTTCTGCTAGATCAAGGGTGCACAAACGCTAGTTTTTCTCAATTAGGGTGATTATTTGTTTGGCTGACTTAAAAAGCTGCACACACAGGGGTCCTACAGGAACAGGATTGAGATCCCCTGTGCTAGACTCGTTTGCTTCCAAATCCAGTTTAAACAATCTGCATAATGTCGAGGGAGTAAATGGAGAGTTTGTCATTCTAAATGTGGGTTGAGCCTTAAATTTGATAATGAGAGCCATTCACAAACTCTTGGCGTATTCCTCACCAAAGCAGAAAATAAAGAATCCTTTCATAGCTGTAAAGCCCGGCAAACTTCTGTAATTGTGGACCGTTGGTGCGAGGCGAGTCACTGTCTTGACGCATTCCCGCGACCGTCTCTCTCCGGCAAACAGAGAGACAGGCTGAGATCCAACGCTGCTGAGCTGCAGGTCCTGATTAAGACGGTCACCTCCTTGTCAGCGGAATTGGCTCTCGTCATCGATAATGTGAGTGAGAAACAATTCTATCAAAAATTCCCAATGTGGCTCTTTCGCCTTTCGTTCCGTAGTAAAGCAGTGCGAGAGCTACCGTCTGGGCGTTCAGTGTTGCAGATCGTGAAGTTGTGTTTGGACTCCAGCTACTGGATTATACTCCGCTCATTTCCCACTTTGACATTAACTTCAAATCCTGTGGAGGCGTTTTGTCGGTGTCCGCCTGAATCCATAATTTCTCCCACAGCTGTCATCGCTGTCCAGCTTCGTGGCGCTGAATGCGGAGCTGCCAAAGCTGTCGCGGGAAAACCGCTCCGCCCTTCCCCAGGAGAGCTTCAGGGCTTTTTCTCGGATCGTGTGTGGACACCCTGAGGGTGATGGAGAGCGGGTCCCGTCACTCAACTGGTACGAGGACAATGACATCAAGTCTTTCCTGGGCAAGGACAGCACAGACGAAACGGACGTTGAGAATGCCAACACCACTAGTAAGCAGGAATCTCCCCCTCATGTGCTTATTCCGCTGACCATGGCTTAAATGAATAACTAAGGTACAGTTACAACGCGTTTCAATTTGAGAAGCTAGGATTATCATTAAAATCTAGTCTGATGAGCAAATACAGTAACTTTAATTGCTTTTGTGATAAGCAATGCTTAATCCCCAGTTACTTTTTTTTAAAGCTTTTGATTGTTTTTAATTCAAAGTCCGCTGTCTACTCACTCCAATCTCTTAGCTCCTTATTGTGAGAACCTCATTCAGAGCCTGGAGTCCAATCCATTGTCCCGTATCGTGTGGCGAGGGATCAAACCGCTGTTCATTGGCAAGCTGCTATATACTCCAGACACCCCAGTCACGCGCAGAATCATGAATGAGGTACAGACTAGTGCCCATAAAAGTAGGGTTCTTTCTGCACCCGCCTTTCCGCTACCAAATTTTTTAAAAAGTAAAAAAAATTTTTTTAAGAATTTGGATTCGGCATTTATTTTAGCGTTTTCTCGCCAATTTGAAGATGGCTAATTGTGTGCGATGTGTATTTGTGGGGTCATACGTGTATTAATGACCCGTATTTGTATAAATAAAAGGTTTTCGGCATGCAATGCTGTCTGTTTTGGCACCACTAGGGGGCAGGCACCTTTTATTTGTGCCATTTTTGTTTGTTCACCGGTGCCCCTGTGGGAGGCTTGAATGTGGTCGTATTCATTCATTTTCTTTATGTTGACCTGCCTTTGTGCCATAGGTGAACAAGACCTTCCAGGACTTTAGGATTCTAGAGGATATTCAGGGGGCGTGGGAGGAGGTGGGACCCCGAATTAGGACATTCATGGAGACCAGTGTTGAGATTCAACTGCTTCAGGTAGGAGACGCAGCCCTGTCCATTGTTAAACATTGTCACTTCTTAACCGTTGATTAATGGCGAGCAGGCGCGAGTGAGGGGTGATTTGATACCCTGAAAACCTGAGCTCTTCATACGAATGTTCACTCTCCTTCATGCCAGGGTCTGTTGAGACGGCCGGAAGTGGCAATGCTGGTGAACCTGCGTTTGGCAAGCTCCTCCTGGACAGCGGCGCGGATCGCCGGTTTCTTGTCCACCCGCTTGCCGAATGTCCCCAGGGGAGCTGGAGAACCGAGCACGTGGCAGGACGTGTACACAGACGTCAACGACACCATTGCCACCCTTTCTCAGTTCACCCAGGTAGCCTCTCCCACACGTTTGACCTGGGGCTTTCGCGTGACTGCTCTGATGTCTAGTTTCAGGTTTTTTTCAAATTATTATTAATTGTGTGTATATATATATAAAAAATTTTAATAAGTATGAATGATTTATTATAAGACTAGGATCACTCCTATACTTATTTTTTTACCTTCCTCTACTCCCGTCTCTCAGTGCTTTTCTGTTAACAAGATAGAGGGCACTGCCTCTGAGGGCGATATGATCGGTAGGGCCCTCCAGCTGCTGGAGGATCGACAGTTCTGGGCCGGTATAGTCTTCCTCCTGCCTGATCCCTCTTCACCAACCCTGCCTCCACATGTCTCCTACAAGATCCGCATGGACATCGATGATGTCGATCGCACTAACAAGATCAAGGACAGGTAAACTGGTTTCGCTGCCGCCATGGTCAATTTTCGTTGTATTGACTGGGACAGAATCCTTGTCTAATAACTTATGCATTCTTCATTTTTTTATGTTATCATTTTGTGCACTAATAGGAGAATGCAATTTCCAGCAGTACCTCTCTGTTATAATTCACCCATGAACAGCATTAGTTGCCAAGACTGTGGGATTGTTAATTTTTGTGTCAAATTGGCCTCACCAGATTTTGGGATCCAGGACCAGCAGCGGACCCCTTCAATGATATGCGATACGTATGGGGGGGCTTTGTGTACGTGCAAGACCTGGTGGAACAGGGTCTGTCCCGTATTTTGAGTGGCAAGGAGCAGAACATTGGGATTTACCTACAGCAAATGCCCTACCCTTGCTACGTGGATGACGTGTGAGTGTCCCCCCCAGAGCACAACCTGAATGGCGCGCAGTGCCTCAAACGCGGTATCTTCTGCTGCTGGTGCTTCAGTGGTTTCCATTTCTTCGGCTACCCAGGTTCCTCACCCCCCTCTCCCTCTCTTTAATCTTATTCACTGTTCCTGTTGTTCCACTTTTAATGTGCGATTAAAAAAAAAAATGTTTTCCTTTCTCCCACATCCTGGGCCCTCCTGTCCTCACGGTCATTGGCTTTTCTTCCCTAGCTTCCTCCGCGTGCTGAACCGCTCCCTGCCCCTCTTCATGACGCTGGCATGGATCTACTCGGTGGCCATGATCATCAAGGGCGTGGTCTACGAAAAGGAAGCGCGGCTGAAGGAGACCATGCGCATCATGGGTCTGGGCACGGGAACGCTGTGGGTCAGCTGGTTCATCAGCAGCTTTATCCCGTTCGCTGTCAGCGCCGCTCTGCTCATCACCGTACTCAAGGCAAGTCTGCGCTTATCAAGGGAATCCTCCATCTATTCAGTCTCGCGTTCACTAGGAAAGCTGTCCTGCAGGGCTTGATGGGCAGGGTGAGACGAAGGGTGGAAGGTGGAAGAAATTATACATGCTCCTTTATTTGTTCACAGCGTCCTTTTTTTTTTACAGTAGCACACAGATTCAGGACAGGTGTTCTGGTGATCTGCAGTAGTCACACCTAGCAAGACATCATGGGCACTAGCTGTTTTGTGTCCTTGATCAATAAGTGTCTCTGTGACGTTCCATTGCTTTGGTGACTGTTCGAGGCTCCTCCTACTCTTTAACCGGGCAGAGCGCGCTCTTTACGAAGTGATTGGAGTCTTCGGAGTAGGAATAAACATTCAACACAGCCGTATGTGTATGAAAGTGAGGAACGTTTTTGTTTGTTGTGTGACGGTGACACAATTTTTCCCCTCCATGTTTCATTGCTTCCAACAGTTGGGCGATATTCTGCCGTACAGCAATCCTGCAGTAGTCTTTTTCTTCCTGACCGCCTTCGCCACGGCCACCATTCTACAGTGTTTCCTCATCAGCACCTTCTTCTCGCGTGCCAACCTAGCAGCTGCATGTGGGGGCATGATCTACTTCTCTCTCTATTTGCCCTATGTGCTCTGCGTGGCCTGGAGGGATCACCTCACTCCCGGGCTCAGGTTCTTCGCGGTGAGTTCCCGTTTCGTCTTTGTGGGGTTGGCGATGCGCTATCCTTTTTGGCGGAAAACTGAGCCTGTGATCTCCCCTACAGAGCTTCCTGTCTCCGGTGGCTTTTGGCTTTGGCTGCGAGTATTTTTCCCTGTATGAGGAACAGGGTGTGGGTATTCAGTGGTTTAACTACGCTACTAGCCCCACGGAGGGAGATCCCTACAACTTCAGCGTCTCCATTGCTTTTTTGTTTGTCGACGCCGTCATTTACGCGATTGCCACATGGTATATTGAGGCAGTTTTCCCAGGTAGGCACGACTCCAGACAACCTCTGTAGCATTTATTGCACCTAGTCAATAAAACCCGCATTTACCTTTTGTTTTTGTTTTGTTTTTACTTTTTCTCGTGTTCTCAGGAGAGTTTGGGATTCCTAGGCCTTGGTATTTCATCTTTAAGCTGAATTACTGGGGTGGAGTACCCTTAGAAGTCGGGATGCCCCTGCCGCCTATCCCCAGGGACGAGTCTGAGAGTAAGCGGTGTTCCGTGTCTGGGTAAAAGACCCATCGTTGGATCCCATGGTCGGTCCAGTGAGTTCCTTAAAGTTCTGCCAGCTCATCTCCTCTCCCTCTGTTTCTAGTTTGCCTTGAAGACGAGCCCCCTAACCTACCCCTGGGAGTATCCATCCGGAACCTCGTAAAAATTTACAAGCAAGGTGCAAAGCTGGCTGTCAACCGACTGAACCTCAAGTTCTATGAAGGCCAAATCACCTCCTTTCTGGGCCACAACGGCGCTGGCAAGACCACTACAATGTGAGGACTGTGTGTTTATTAGCATATCAAGGAGGAGGAACAAAAAAGTGATCTTCGACAGTCCTTTAGCATTCTGTTAAGCACCTATTAAGTTAGGTGTTTCCGATCTACAGATGTAACCCTGTATCAGTAGAGCTGTATACATGGCACAGGGTTGTAAATGACATCGGGAGGACTAGAAATGCTGGTCATTTTTTGGAATGAATCTGTGGCTTTAATTATGACTTTACTCTCTCTGTTAGGTCTATTCTGACTGGTCTGTTTCCACCCACTGCTGGTACGGTATATATCAAGGGTATGGATATTCGCACTGATATGGACATCATTCGCAAGACCCTGGGCGTGTGTCCTCAGCACAACATCCTCTTCGACATGTAAGCGTCCAGGCTTAAAAAGGTTCCGCCTTGTTTTGCCTTGCCCATCCCTGAGTTACTCAAAACCATGACTGTTGGAATTAATAAACTATGCAAGAAAACGTTGAGTGTGTGTGTGTGTGGGACAATTCCCTCTGCTTCCACCCAGCCTGACCGTGGAGGAGCACGTGTGGTTCTACGGACGCATGAAGGGCCTATCGAATGACGAAGTGACAGATGAGATGGACAAGCTGCTCGTGGACGTGGACCTGTTACACAAGCGCCATGAACAGATAAAGAACCTCTCCGGTAATGATTTTGGTTATTGGGCGATCGAGGTCATGGTGCGTGCCATGTGCACACGAGGAACGTGAAAGTGTCGCTCCCGAACAAATCCTGCGTCATTACTGCCTGTACTCCCTGCTTTACGTTCTGAATGACGACTTCTCCTCTCTCAGGAGGCATGCAGAGGAGGCTCTCGGTGGCCATAGCCTTTGTAGGAGGGTCCAAGGTGGTTATCCTGGATGAGCCCACAGCTGGTGTGGACCCCTACTCCAGACGGGGCATCTGGGACCTGTTACTCAAGTATCGAAAAGGTCGGAGCATGACTTGGCCTACACTATACACAGACGTACTTGGCTGAATCTCCTGCTTATTTATTAAACGTTTTTTCAACTTTCTGTGTTCAGATCGCACTATCATCCTGTCCACGCATTACATGGATGAGGCAGACCTCCTAGGTGACAGGATTGCCATCATCTCCCAGGGCCGGCTGTGCTGTTGTGGCTCCCCTCTCTTTCTGAAGGCCCGTCTGGGCACGGGTTACTATCTCACTGCAGTCAAGAAGGACGTTGAGAGCGTGCCGTATAGCCGTGCGTTCCCAAACGTGCACACGGCCGTCAGCAAGGTGAGCGACCGTGGTTGGTCCGTTTTATTGTCTGGGATTCACCTCAGGGTAGAAACTAACCCGTTCACTTTCCCTGCGTTTCAGGATAGTGACCGTCGTAGGAGCGACGACACCAGCTTAAGTGGTAAGGAGTGCGCTCGCCTGTTTGATGACTGATTTGTAGGGGGAAGAGACTGCAAGCGGCCATTGCATGCCGTTTCACCCCATGTTCCAGGTGTAGCTGCTCTGCTAGCGCTGGCACAGAGGCACATAACGGGGGTTCGGCTGGTGGAGGACGTGGGCAGAGAGGCGGTGATCAACTTCCCACATTCTGCTGCCGAGGATGGCAGCCTGGCCTCCTTTCTGTCTGAGCTGGACAGACAGCTAAGTGACATCGGCATCGCCAGCTATGGCCTCTCGGACACTACACTGGAAGAGGTGGGCCGTCAACGTGCGGGAGTGTTCAGCTTCCCGGATGCTTACGGTCACCGGTGATATAATGTAACCCGGACCAAATCGGACTCTGTGACGCCCCATAAGGCAGTGAACTGATTCAGTGCTACGTTTGATATCGCGTGATCTTCTTTGGCGTGTTGGTGTTCATACCTTCTCACAGTATTCGTCATTAGGGCATGGTGGCTCAGTTTCGTATTGCATGTCAACACCGGAACTACGTACGCTTTAGTACGTCGCTCTGGATTAGAGCGTCTGCTAAATGACTAAAAAGTAAATGTACATTATAGCCTGTGTAACTCGTTACTCATTAAATTAAAGCAAATGTAAAGGGATTTACAGAAATTGGTGTCTACCAGTGTAACTGGTCTAAATGAATTGCCTTTGAAGCTTCTTCGTATTTTGAGAGGTCTCAGTGTGTAGAACACGGCATAATGTATGAATAAAAAGAGTGTTTCCTGTTGGGGGGTCCACCCCCCCCCCCCCACTCTGTTCAGATTTTTCTGAAAGTGGCAGAGGACACTGGAGTGGATGTCGATTCTGACACTGCGCAGGGAAAGCTGCCTGGCCTTCTCTCTCAGCTGGGGGACCCAGTCGAAGAGCCAGAGACAGGTGGGCTCCACGTGTCCTTTCTCCCGCTTCTCTGCTCTTTCTTTTCTTTTCCGTTCCGTACCGACGTCGTTTGGCGGTTCTGTTTTTGTCAAGGCTGGTAGTCCAGCACGTTGGCTCCTATTTCACCTCTCTCTTTGGTCTTTCTGTGTCCGCTGCCAGGAAGGCACCGAGTGTCTAAACGAGGTACTTTCACGTGTTGGCCCCGGAGACAATGTTTTTATTTTAAAAATGTATTTAATTATTGTAGAAAATATTTTAATTAAACTGGAATGTACACAACCTGAAAAATAAATTACACCAGCTGTATGAGAAACTGAATCACTGGACGGGGAGGTGTATCGGGCTTATTGATTTTGTTTTGTAATTAATTTGTAGTAATAGTAGTAGTAGTAGTAGTAGTATAGTGTTCTAACATCACCACCCAATCTGGCAAACAGAGCCCCTGGAATCGGATCTTCTGAGCGGAGACGGGAGGGGTGGCGTGCCCCGTACCGGTTGGGGGCTGACTCTGCAGCAGCTGCGCGCGCTCTTCATTAAGCGCTGGCTTTACGCCCGGCGCAGCCGGAGGGGTTTCTTTGCTCAGGTACGGACGGGTGACACGGTGTTAATGTAAACGAACGACGACTGGAAACCCAAAGGGCTTGGGGGTGAGGTTTGCGCCGCCCTTGTCTTCCAGATCGTCCTGCCTGCCATGTTTGTGCTCGTCGCTCTCCTCTTCAGCCTCATTGTTCCTCCGTTTGGAAAATACCCCCCTCTTGAGCTGCAGCCTTGGATGTATGGAGAACAGTTCACGTTTTTCAGGTAAAGCCCACTCCTTCATTGTTCATCTTCTTCCATTGTGATGCATTACAGTCTCCCCCCCCACCCTCTAACGTTCCTTGCCTTTCCAGCAACGATGCTCCAGGGAACCCCAAAATCCAAAACGTACTGGATGCACTGCTGGATTCGCCTGGTTTTGGGACCAAGTGCATGGAGACGGACAGGTTTGGCCTTGCTGTTCACCCACAAACTGTTGCCTTTTTGAGACGCTTTCCGAAAACAAAAGGTGGCAGGTGTACAAATGAATTGTATTACCCGAGTTATTTTAAACGGAGAAGTAACGCTATTTCCTCGGCTTTGATCTCAGGGTACGTTTTTAGCCCTCCTGATGTCATGTATGTGTTGGTAGGGAGGCGCGGTGTGTGGAGGAAGAAGGAGCTACGTTCAGGAGACCTCAGATACCCTACTCCACATGGCAGCTCTTTACCACGGGTAACTGGACTGCGGACCGCCCTTCGCCCGATTGCCAGTGCAGCTCCGAGGAAGTCCGCAGAATGCTGGCCGATTGCCCAGAATCTGCAGGAGGCATTCCACCTCCACAGGTGGGAGAGTGTCATCTTACAACCCCTGTCAAAACCTCTTCTACCCACCCACCCCCCCCCCCATTCATGAAGGTCTTTGTGTGTCCTGTGAATTCATACCATCGTAAAAATGATCTAGTCTCCCTACGATACACGCATATAAAAGAGAAAATGTTTAATAAATAGTATTTGTCAAATATATATATTTCAAATGCGACGCTTTCTTTCTCAACAATGTCGAGAACTGATCCTGATGTTATTAAAATAATACTATTGCATTTGTGCTCAACAGATAAAGAGGCTAACTGGGGATATTCTGCAGAACCTGACCGGCCGAAATATCTCTGATTATCTGGTCAAGACATACCCACAGATCCTACGGAAAAGGTCTGAACTTTTCCCTGCTTTTAATTGTCATAAATGTATTGTTTTAAATTGTTGTGGCTGGATTGTTGTTTGCATATTCTTACCATTCTGTTCTCATGATCCTCACCCTAGCATGAAGACTAAGAAGTGGGTGAATGAATTTCGGTGAGATCTTTTGAGAACAAGTCAATCACACAACTTGTCAGGATTTATATTGTATGGTGGATGAAGTCGAGCTAAGTGATATGCACCATATTTCTTTTGTAGATATGGTGGGTTCTCTCTAGGTGGCAGTGGTTCCCAGGCTCTAACCCAATTCTATCGCACAGAGGAATCTGTCCTAGCAATACGAGCCCGATACAGAGTAGAACAGGTAAGGTCTTGGATCATATTTCAGTCTCTTTCTCTTCATCAGTACCCTGTTTGGTAAGGTTGGCGACATTATCTCTGTCCGCTTCTGTCCTTGAGTCCTTATACTGGACGTCCTCTGATGCCCTCTCTTCCTCTCACAGAATAGCTCCCTGGACAATCTACTGAATAGGTTACCTGGGTTTTTTGACCGACTGAACAGTCGAGACAATGTTAAGGTGAGAGACAGAGGTGGGAATGATTGCTCTGACCAACATTAAAAAAAAGAAGCAAGACCAGCTAAATCCAGTGCAACGACCAAGCTGTGATTTCTCTCCCGCTAGGTGTGGTTCAACAACAAAGGCTGGCATGCCATGGTATCTTTTGTCAATGTCATGAACAACGGGCTTCTCCGTGCCAGCCTGCCTCCAGGAGCCGACAGGAGGAGGCACGGCATAACTGCTTACAATCACCCCCTAAACCTCACCAAGGAGCAACTAACTGAAGTGGCAATGTGAGGACATGCTCTCCCCGTACAGTGTTTCTCCTAAGCTTTTCCCACTTATTCCTTCCCCGGTGTTAATTTTCCCCACTCTCCATGAGTATGTGTTTCAAAACGTCTCTCAACTGTGTTTCTCTGTGTTTTTGTTTTTTTTGTTTTTTTTGTTTTTTTTAAATGCTCTTATCTGTTTCCCTGTCTGCCTAGGATGACCACATCCGTGGACGTCTTGGTGTCGATCTGCGTGATGTTTGCCATGTCCTTCGTGCCGGCCAGCTTTGTTCTTTTCCTCATCGAGGAAAGGGTTAGCAAGGCCAAGCACCTGCAGTTTGTCAGCGGTGTCAAGCCTATCCTCTATTGGCTGGCGAACTTCACCTGGGACATGGTGAGTTTGTACTCTTCCGTTTTTTATAAGACATAATCGTGTACGATCATTTCTACAGTCTTTTTGATATTCTTATCAAGCTTTTCAATGTGTAGCATGCTTAATGATTGGCTTTTTTTTGTTTTGGTGAAAGATGAACTATGCAGTGCCAGCCACCCTGGTGGTCTTCATCTTCATTGGCTTTCAACAACAGGCGTATGTGTCTGAGACTAACCTCCCCGCACTGGTTTTGTTGCTCATGCTCTACGGGTAAGGACTTCAGTAAATGTTAGTGATGCTTATCTAGTTCAACACGGGATCGTAATGTAAAAAAGTTTCCATGTATCTTACAGTGATGATAATGTGGCTTTCAAATGTGGAAATTGAATGGTTTTTAACGTGGCCTATTGTGGTTTTTGTAATTGTTTGAGCAGTTTTGGGCAATATTTTAGTACATGGCGCAGATGCGGCATTCCTCCTAACTGTTAATGCCTTATTCTCTATCCTTCCATATTCTAGATGGTCGATTACTCCCCTCATGTATCCAGCCTCCTTTCTGTTCAGTGTCCCCAGCACAGCCTATGTGGTCCTGACGTCTATAAACCTTTTCATTGGCATCAACGGCAGCATAGCCACTTTCGTCCTGGAGCTCTTCACAGATCAGGTGCTGTATAACGAGTTTGCTGGTACCATAGCTGTTGCATCAACTCATTTCAGACACGTGCAGGTCTTAGCATCTCCTGGTCTGTGTAGAAATGTGCCATCAGCGATGAACTAATTCAGATCAGGGATTTGGGAGCAGAGGTACAGATCGAAAAAGGTGGATTTCAGACACCAGAATAGGATCAGCGGTTTAGGGGTTGTTGTGGTCTCTTACAGCTCTGTTCAGTTTGGCGCCCCCTGGGATTTTTTTTTTTTTGTCAACAGTTATCGCTGTAATGCCCCCCCGCCCTCCCCTTCTGTTTTACAGTACCTGAATGACGTTAATAAGATCCTGAAGAAGGTTTTTCTAATCTTCCCTCATTTTTGCCTGGGCCGAGGGCTCATTGACATGGCGAAGAATCAGGCCATGGCAGATGCGTTTCAGCGCCTGGGTATGACGCACTCGTTCACCGAGGTGCTATGCTGGTCTAGGATGATGCCATAAGTCTTGTACTATTAAATCACCGCAACGCTATAAATAGGAATGTGTAAATGGAGAAGCGTACCTGTGGTGAGAATTCATTACTTTAGCTCTCTGATCACAGGTGCCAAGCAGAAACTGGACCCGCTCTCCTGGAACTTCATAGGGAAGAACTTGTTCGCCATGGCGGTTGAGGGTTTGGTGTTCTTCCTTTTCACCTTGCTACTGCAGTACAAGTTTTTCATCAACTTTAGGTTCGTTCGAGCACGCGGCTAGGCTGAAACATTCTGGCGTATCTGTGCCAAAGCTTACATCCATTCAGTGTGATTTACACACCAGCAAAGCTCTTGTGTTCAAGTACGCGGGGGGGGGGGGGG
>JAOVYW010000029.1:317556-364107 GCA_025775045.1 Hiodon tergisus
TGCACAGAATCCAGTATTTGGTCCAGTCTGTGAATATTCCTGCTGTCCACACTGTCTCTAAGCTGTAAACTTTCCCCTTTTCCTGCATCCTGTATCTGGATTCTGGTCGTCTGCACAGAATCCAGTATTTGGTCCAGTCTGTGAATATTCCTGCTGTCCACACTGTCTCTAAGCTGTAAACTTTCCCCCTTTTCTGCTTCCTGTGTTTGGATTCTTGTCGGCTGCACAGAATCCTGTATTTGATCCAGTCCTCGGATATTCCAGCTGTCCACACGGTCGCCCGATCGAAAATATTCACCTTTGTCGGCTTCTCTTGGCTCTATGGCAGCTGCCAGGATTGGCCGTAGGTCAACACAGATTCTAGCCACAGATTTTAGAGGTTCTTTCATTTTTTCAGGAATTTTTATAGCTTGATCTTGAGACCTCCTTTCTCTTTCGGATACTTTGTAAACTTGCGGTAGTTTGGGTAGAAAATTCTTCAACAGCAGCTCACACTTTACCACGTCTACCACAAGTATCGGCTCTGATACCTTCTCATGGGAAATAGGGTTTGATTGTACTTTTTTCCCTTGTTCAGCTGCAATGTTTTCTCCATCCATTCCAGTCTCACGCATTTAGCTAATCTTCACGAACTCATAAGCCTCCTGTCTCACAATTGAGATACAGTTTTAGAAGTTAATCCTGACAAAACATTCATATGAAATCTCTCAGTGATTAATTTTTTTTTAAATTCAGTGTTTTTCATCAGTCTGTAAGATAAATATACAGAAACAGAAATTTGCATCTGCATTTAAAACAAAAAATCTTACAAAGTTAAATTTACATCGGCTAGAAATATTTATAAACACACGACCGTGTCTGCTTAGATTCGCTCCTCACAGCTTTCACACGTTAACACTTTTTCACATTTTACTGTTGTTCCAGCAACAGTGTACATACACAAACAAAACAATACATGGAGGACTCCTCCCACCTTCAAACTGATTCGTGTAAGCTGAAGCCTTGGAAAATTATTTGCTGTTATGGAAACAATTAAATAAGCCTGCACGGGGAACTATGGAAAATTACGCTTCTTCAAAACTAGCAAGCCTCTAAACACTAAAATAATGGATTTCAAAAAATTGCCTTGAGCTGTAATTCCGAATTATTGTTATAATTCCAACGGTTTACATTAATTAGCCAAACTATTTGCAGAGAAAAAATGCAGTAGTTTCAATACTTAAATAATAGAGACACAAAAACATGTAGACCGTCAACTCCCTCCAAGTTGAGTTTAAAGTTTAAAATGCTACACCTACCAGTTTATATGGCCATATTGACAAATTTTACAGTGTGGCAAGGTTACATCACCCGTTCTATTGCCTCATTAATCTAAGATGAGAAAGTCCTCGTTTGATTTAAAGATTACACCGCGTTCTGTTTTCCTGGGTGCGGAGGTAATATTGAATAACAAGAACACTGTTTGAATTGATCATTCATAAGTTATTTAAAAGTCAGCAGACTTTTAAATAATAGTCAGTAGACTATTTCAAATACTGTGGGAAGAGGTGTTCGTAATGAATAGCATAGGAATTATAATTATGCGTTTATTTGTCAGTTGACTGTAGATAATGCACAGGTAGAATGCATGTGTGCATCTTTACAGTTTAAAAAGTGTACATAAGCGTGAATTCCAATGTCTTCCCGCTGCGGAGGAAAATTATGCATTTGAGCGATTCAGTGATTTGTAAATTAGCAATAGGGTAGGACTAAAAGAAAGTTTTTGTCATATTTGATATTAAATAATAAAAATAATAACTCATCATCATCTGTCTGTAAATCGTTGTTTTGCAGGCGTGGTCTGATTTTCACTTCCGCACTAAACGTAGACTGCAAACGGTGGTGACTTCAGGGTCTTCTGCCAAATAGAAATACGTACATATATTCTATAAATTAGTTAAGGTGCGGGTAATTTGCGCGCTTAATTATTTGTATTATAATACTTTTTTTCCGTTTTCTTTTGTGCTTTTTTTTTTAAAGCGCAACTTCCTTAGCAACTAAAATGGTTGTGTTAACCAGCAACAATAACGAAGAAGAGGAATATATGTAAGTATACAATATCATATGTTAGGGGTGTACTAAATACTTAAAAATGTAACCAAATAATAGTTAAGTAGACTAATCTCGCCAATGATACGTTGTCAGTTTATTGCATAAATAATTTAGCTAGCTTTTCGTTGCCTATGTAGGTCAGCCAGCCAACTAACTAACTGACTGTTGATTTAAAGCTACTGTTAATATTGGTTAATTGTGAGTGTGAGATTAGTGCTGTAGTCTTTAAACAGTGTTTCATATTAAATGTTAGCTGTAGCGCGCTGGGTAGCTAGGTTAACGTATCTGCCCTCCTTACGCCATTTTAAAACAGGTAGCCATGTTTTCTTTAAATTGGCTGGTGGGCTAGCCCGTTATCCTAAATATAGTTATCTGGCTAGCCTAATTATAAAAATGAACATGGTTGGTCGTCAGTGTCATGTCTTATGTCACTATTACATTCACTTAGACTGGCCTGCTGTCACGTTCAATTTCTAATTATTCTGAGTAACAAGCTAGCTGCAAATCGTGTTTCTCTGCATTTAAGTTGGCTGACGTTGTATATTGACACTAACGTTAATAATATTCACACAGTTCGTGACAATTTTGTGAGATAATTATTATTAATTGTAGTAGTAGTAGTAGTGTTAGTATTAGTATTTAGCTGAATAACAAAAGAAACCCTAATATTATTGTGTTTTAAGAATTTACTTAAACTACTGAAAATTTGATTTAGTCTTACTTTAGCCTATACATTTTAGGTTTAGATTTCTCAATTTAGTTGTGCTGTGAGAATAAATAACAATCGTATGAAAATAACAAAAACGAGCTGTTAAACCTTAAGGTGGTTAGGGTTTTAACAGCCTAACAAAGACGAGGAGTACCAGAGAGACAATTTTCTGGACCTAATATCTAATTGTGGAACCACAGAACTAACGTTATAGAGAACAGTGACTGCTATTAAGGATAATGGTATGCAATCAGGCATAGCTAGGGTGTCAAGTTTCATGATAATATTGGAAGAAAACAAGGTTAAGAAAATAGTGTGTTACCACAACCAAGTAAGGTATGGTATTATATGGTACATTACAATAAATTGTGCAAGTAGGTATACAGAGACTATTGTTTTTATAAAAGCATTTTTAAAGGAAGCGTGTAACATCAGGTTTTTAGTTTTGAATGCGAGAGGAATTTACTCTATACGTCATCAGATTGCTAAGTTCTAGAATAATGAATCGTATGTATAATTAAAATGATTGTGAAAATGCAACTGTGGGTTAAAGTCCAAAATCTGGCTTTCCTGGGATTACATTACTTTTTGTATTTACACAAACTAATCTGGTTCTAATTTCCAGTACTGCTTAAAATCAAGTTTGCTTATTACAATATTTTTCATAAAAATGGGTAAACTTAAGGTAAATTTAATATTTTGTTTCATTGTGTGTGTCTTGAAATGTACATTAATAAATTTTTCAGTAATTTATTTTCACGTTCAGGGTACTAAAATCACTTAGTGAACTTTAAGTGTAAATGCCACTTTAAAAACATTTAAAAAAAAATGTTTATGATCCTCATATGCTTTTCATCTGTCTCTCAGCCTCACAAACGAGAACACTGCCTCTCTGCCTAGCTCCCCGGCCAAACGTGTCTCTCCTTCTAAGAGGAAGCAGTTCTTTATTAACCAGGCCATACGCAACTCTGACCTCACTCCCCGAGCCAAAGGCAGGAAAAGCTTGCGACGGCAAGAAAACAGTACGCATTCACGGTCCTACAACCTGTGTTTTCAACTTTGTCCTGGGTTTGATTGAGTTCTAATAATAACATTTTAGTGTTATAAAGTTAAAATTAAATATTGACTCCTTTTTTTTTTAAACCATAGAAAGGTGTTTCCCAGGCCTGTTTTTTCGTCCCAACAGGACCCTCAGTTGCTTAATTGAACTTAATTAAACGAATGATCAAAGAACTAAAAGAGCTTGAAAACAACAGGGAAATACTGTTAATAATTTTATTAAGTCAACCACAGCTTCCATTAAGCAATTGAACTGCTCTGTTATTTTTTAAATTATTACACAGTTTTCCAGATGACATAATTTTGAACTCAGTCTGTCTTTCTTTCTTGTCTTTCCGTATCTACATAAATGAATAAACAGCTCGCTACCTGGCTAACTTATTAGAAAGAGACGAATGCACCAAAGATGAAGGAGATGTGTGTGGAGACCCTGCCTCCCCGTCCATCTTCACGGAGGCCTGTACAAATGACAACTATGTTCAGGTAGATCTGGAACGGAACGGAACGAGGGTTGCAGTCACAGCGTCTGCTTTTAGGACTCACTTTCAGTTCTTTGTGTTGGGAGTTCTTTTTTCCTGTCAATAACTACGCAACTAACTTCTCATTGGGTACCCTTAACTCTCTTTTGGTAATACAGGAAAATAATCACTTTGTGATTCTCTGCCACGCTGACAAAATTGCTGGCTAACTCAAAGCATTAGCACATCTTCCCCTCATCTCACAGTCTTGGAATGACTTCATGAATCATTCTGGTGAAGATCAAGAGAAACTGCTGGCTCATCTGGAGGAGAAGGCTCGGAGGAACAGCTCTAACAAGCATCCCAAGGACAGTAGAGGGGGTGAGAACCCGTTGTTACTGCACTAAAATTTTACAAAAATAAAAATAGAATTTTAGCCTGAATTTCATATCAGCTACCTAGAGTTGATAGGTGCTCATGCTGGCCCTGCCTTAAAGAGTTTTCTGGAGGTGTCTCCGGAGGAATTGTCAGTAAATTATAACCCGTATCCCCTCCTTCCCCAGTGAATCCAGCCTACAGTGCTCAGGATTTCTTCCAGAGGATTGACCGAAGGCTTCGAGCTACATTGAGGCGGAAACAGATTCCCATGGTCAGCATTACTGTGTGTAGACCAAAAAAGATGTATATTCCGTTCCATAGGATTTGGATTTTCTTGTTAATGTACGTCAGGCTAGAGGTTTAAGGCGTGGTGGTCTGAGCAGTTGAATTGGTCGGAGAAATTGTTGTGACAATGTTTCTTCCCGCGGAAAGCTATGTTTTCTTATGGATTTGAAAGAATATTAATGCTGGTGATGCATTTTTCTTCTCCGGTCACTCTGCTCTCCCTGGTTCCCCACTGTCTCAGGGGACATTGGAAGTACTGGAGGAAGATCTGACAAGTTTCTTTGCGGCTCAGCCCCACTCTGTTTACACCACCAAACTTGGCAGCAGGTTTGTTTTGGCCTCAGACCTCTTGAGGGCATTCTTAACACATCTGTCCTGACCTGTTGTTCGCATTATTGAGGAAGCTTTGTTACTTTTAGCAGAATACTGATTATTATTAAATGTTTACGATAAATTCTAGATGTTTTACCTTTCGTTCGAGTATTTATTTTTCAATTGCATTGTTTTGTGTATTTACCTCTAGCTATGAGAGACTGCTGCTTCATGCTGTCTGCCAGTATATGGATCTCGTTTCAGCCAGTAAGTACTTTGTGCGGGTTTCGGAAATTATTAAGTCACAATTCAGGTTGTTTTTTTTTCCTTTCAACAACTAGCTCAGACTTCTTCATGGATTGTCATGTAAAAAATGTGATGCCGGTTAAATAATGGAACCTAGGAATTTAACTGCCTTATCAAATAATTACTGCACTGTTACAGTATAAAATATGCACTTGGTGTAAACTTTAAAATTTGAATATTTAGCATAAAACTGCGTACTTTCATTAACGTATTTTATGAAAGCATTTGAAAATATAAAAAAAAAAAAAAATATATATATATATATATGTAGGGTGTAGAAATGCCAAGAAATATATGAATAAAAGACGACTCATCCGACTATACTACTGTGTTATGTTCCACTGTTCAGAAGTCCTTTTTTTTTTTTTTTTGCTCATTACACCAGTTTATGCATTGCTGTGCATTGGCCTTGGTTACAAGTGGTCTCCGAATGTCAGCCCTACCAAAAAGATCAGCTCTGCAAAGCTCATGACATACATACATACATACATACGTTTTGTTTTACAGAGGTATAGATTCAGGTCTGCAGTCATTTCTGTGTTTTTTTTTTTTTTAAAGCTACTTTCCTGTAGAGTGTCCGTCCAGGTCTGTCGGCCTGGCCTGTCTGTCAGCTTTGACTTCCTCTTTCATGCTGCAGTTTTCTCTTGCTTAGCGTATGCTGTCGTGGTTTTTGACTCTGGTCTGTTTCTCTGGCCGACGCACCTGCAATTCGTGCACTCTTTCCAAATCTTTCCGATCAGCTTTAGAATCTCACATATTTATTGTGGAAACATCTTGGTAGTCCATTATTTTGTCTACCCCCTGTATAAACTGCTTTGAATATTTGTATTTGAACCAGATCTGATCGGTAGCATATATTGCATATATGGATCATTTTGTAAAATATCGTATTAAAGCTTACTGAGAAAAATTGCTTCCATATACTTTCATTTCACTCTGTTTGTGCCACAATCTAGGTTCTGACTGCAATGGTGCTCGCCAGACTGAGGTAGTGAACAAGCAAGAGGAGTTCCTTCCACCGACGCCTCTACTGTCCGTTTACCTGGAACAGTTGATTTGAGAGAGCGGTCATCTGTGATCAGTTCCCGTATTTATTAAAAATTCTGCAAGCATGACAAAACTACGTGACTTGACAGGTCTCCCAGATAATTAGAACAAAGTTTCCTACAGAACACCAGCCATAAAAAAAAAATGCTGTAAAAATGTTAGTCCTGGTAACATTTTATTCGGGGCACAGCATATCCGAGTAGGTATTGTTGATCAGTACAATGCAAAACAAACCATTTACTCACTCATTATAAGAGTGTGAATGTATTGTTTAACCCAGGACAGTTTAAAATGCTATATTATGTTAAGTAAGTGATAGTTACTTTCAGGTTTGTTAATGCATGGTGTTATTATTTGGAAGGCAAAAATCTAATCTAAGTGATTTACATGTTGCTTTTGGTGTCTTTTATTGTATAATGGTTGTTATGGAGAAAAAATTTGATTATTCTCTGTCCACGTATGAGCAGCCTGCAGGTTAATATGTTAAAAAAAAAAAAAAGGGTAGCAATGATATCCAAAATGGCGAAAATATAATTTAATTAAGACCTTTAAATGGATTGATACCAAGCATTATATTTATATGTAACACTGTCTGTCTAATATATGTCTGTAATATTCATTTCATATCTTTGTAATTTTCAGGTACAATTTTCATGCCATATTATGTTCAAATAAGAAATTTTTTTATCTGTAATTGGCATCTTTCTTAATATTGTAACAGGGTGATCTTGGGAGTAATAATAACCTGGTGCTGTTTTTGTCAAAAACAAAAAAAAGAACAATTGTGATTTGATCTGAAATTCATCTACTGGTAGTTTGTTTAAAATGGTATGAAAAACCGTTCACTTCCTAGCCTTCATAGAAGTACTTTTTGACACTGGTACTTTGCTCATAGTTTCTTGCAAAGTAACGGAACGTATCATCTACCAGAACTTGCCAAACTGTTGGTTCTGTTTTGCTATACAACTGTTACGGCATACTTGTGATTGGTAAACTGCGGTAGACACTGAGCACTTGTTTTAGAAGCCTAGCTATGTCTGTGTTTGTTGAACTTGGATGTGCTGTTAGTATGTGTTATTCTCACATTGCATTTTGAAGAGCACATAAGCCTTACATGTGAATGTATTGATAATATATACATAAATTCATAACACACCTACGGGGTGGCTCAAAAGTTTACAGATTTATATGTTGTATATATTATATTGTTTTACTTTTCATGATGGTTGGCTGTGATTGGTAATGAAAGTGTGTACTTAAACATTACTGAAAATCATAAAACTTTCAGGAAAGCATTTGACTGTTAACTGTATGACCTATTGAGTCAGAAACGAGTGCGTACACACAAACACGCACGCACGCACGCAGAATGGTACTGAGCGGAAATTTAGTTTTCAGGTCATTTGAGATTTTCCTATTAATTGAATGAACAGAACAGAACTTGACCCATGGTCTCAATCACCAAAGTTTTATTATGTTTATTTGTGTTTGTGTGAGTGTTAACGCCACACCAAAATCATGACTTTCAGCCTGCTTAGAGAATGTTCTTGGTGTAATATTGGTTTCGGTTTATATTGCAGTTAACTGATTTGGTCATCAAATTTTGTGGTCTCAGTGCCATTTGCCCTAGTTACAATTATTTTAGTACACAACTAATGATGCATATGTTACAGCGTTATAAATAGTGTGGCTAATACTGATCTCTAAAACATCTAAAACACCACCTGTTCTTAGGATATAAGCACTCCAAAATGTTTTTATAAAAGAACAATTTATCACTAAAGTAGTCGAAGTGACTACTTTTATAAAAGGGCTTTTACTTGTATTGTGCAACATGTACTTAAGTAATGTTAAAATCTATTTGTGCAAGATGGAAACAATTAGGTAAGTTAATGCAATCCTTTCCTAAATGATGAAATGTTTTGTGGTTTAATTTCTATATTCTCTAGAATAATGCTTATATCCAGAATAATTTGGTTATCTCAACATTTCATAGTAAATTATGTTTCAAAGACTAAACAAATTTCCTTAATGACAATTAGTAATTGTTTATTCAAATGCTAAGTAAATGAACATGTTGTAAATTACTAAATGTGATGAGCTAATTTGAGGTGTTTAAGTTATTAGATGTTTGTAATGGGTTTGCCTAAGTATGCATAACCTCAGTATTACTGCAAGGATAAATAATGTAATATATTTCAACTTTAATTGTGGCACACTAGGGTGTGTCTGGTCTGGGAGCCATCAAACACTGGGAGGCGGCGGGCCAGTACAGAGCTTTTATTTCCCCCCCTGTTTTCACACAAACAAAGCAAAACCAAAAACCCAAAATAAAGAGCTTTTCAAACACCGAAATAACAAAACCCAACCCAAAAAAACTACAGCCACCAACGCACATAGACTTTTCAGTCTAACGCCCTTCTTTTATACAGCTCCCCTGTCTCAGTTTTAAATTTTGTTAAATTTAAACTAAAGTGTGGCCAAATCATGCTCGGGTGCACTAATGAGGACCTGGTTGCGGGTGTTGCCCCACTGTTTGCCTGTCTGTCTGAGCTCGCCTGGCCACAGTAATATATTTAAAATGTAGGTGGAACTTACATTTGTTTGAAGAAACAACCGTAACAGAGTATAAATACAGGTTGCCTGTATAAAAATAGACCAAACATACTACATGCTATTACAGAAAAGGAAAAATGGCAAGCAGCGTATTGACTAAACATACATGAGATCCCGATTAACATCAATTCGGCTGAACCAAGGCAGTGCTTGGGGCACAGACATTAGCAATGTATGCCGCTAAATTTTGACGCTGAAACGTAACGTGAAACAAATTCACCTGTGACGTGGCAACTCATTTTCTTGTCCTACAAACTTCAAATTTAAGTGAATTTGGCATACCTGAAATGGTGGAAGACCAGATAAATTTTCAGCTGATAAAACATTTTGGGTTTGGTCGGTCTCAAACCGGGGAAGTATTTCGTCTTGCGTGCATTGCTTAGTAAAAATTATCAAATAATATTTTAACCTTTTTCAAGGGTTGGATGCTCCCAAATGTCAGTGAAACTAAAATGTAGATATTAACACGATGTAACACCAGGTGGCGTCATGGAATACGAGAAAAGTATTCTTCGTTAAATTACTCTTAATTTAAAGATACTCATTTTAAACTAGCATTGCTAAGTATTTAAGCGAAGTGGTTCATTTGTTTTAGTTTTTAAATGTATTTTACGAAAGTACTGTTTTAATATGATTATTTATTTAAAACACGCAGTTATTTTCCCCAGAATAGCTGAACAATGTGTGAATAGCATTACCGGTTTACATTTTGTAGCGAGCTAGCAGTATTACCTGGTAAGAAAGGAAACGTGGAACGCTTGTGTTCATTATGTTCGCCGTGGTCTGCTATTGGTCTATTGTTATATATGAGATTATATAAATTGTTGTAATAATGTATGTTTTGTTTTAATCACTGCTCTAACAGTCAGAATCTTTGTTTTGGGGACTCTTGGGGGGCTTTTGGACTGGCTGTGATCTGAAATTATAGTTCTATTGGTGGGGTTAGTCATGGCATGTTCACGGAGTTTTTCGTTTGTTCTATCGCGTCATCTACCCTGGGAATATATAGATGTGTCCATCCATGTTTCATTAAAAGAGCAAGTTCTTTTGATTTCTGGTATTGCGTAAATCCTCAACACAGCCCCTCGCTAAAATATTTTCAGCCAAGAGCTCTCGTCATCTTTAGGTAATTTTTTATTTCGTTTGCGGTTGAAAGAGACCCAGGGAAAAGAAAAAGAAAAAAGACGTAGTCTTAGTCACTCGATGGGTTGGCTATAGTTTACCCAAACACGTGGTTTAATAATTCATAAATACTATTTTATACCAACCAGTAATATTAGTCACCAACACTAAATTTCTGTTTATATCCAAGGGTTTCTTTGCACATACTTTTCTTCATTACTTATTAATTCAAGAGAAAAAAACTCAAAACAGCGAAATTAGAAGTGTAAGTGGGTGCATTTTCAATCGTTCTTTCATTCATTCATTCATTCACTGGTTACAGTGTATTCTACTGCACATTACACTAGTAAAACCCGCCCTCAGTCCAGTCGAAATGTATCATAGCGGAGGGAACGTCACCAAATGCTCAACATTGAGAATGAGCCGGAAACGCACGCCTTAAACCAAGGGAGAAACTGTAAAGTGACGTGCGTGTGAAGTTGCGAAGTGGGCTGGAGATCTAGTAAAAGCACCTGACGATTAGTCAACGAGAAACATGTTGAAATGAGGTGATGAAAATTATCAGAAATACATTTGGAAAAATCCGTATCTTTATTATTTATACTTCTTTGTAGATTTTGCTGTTTTTTTCCCTTAAAGGACACCCTACTTCTGCAGCGAGTTTTAATGTGTTGTTTGGTGACATACCCTATTTATTTGGGTAGGCTGGCCCCTCTTATTCAGAGGTTAGGAATTTGCATCTGTTTGTCAACCAATGATTTGACTCTACGGATTTGAGCACGCCTTAGATTAGGCAAGGATACAATGTTACTTCTAAATCAAGCGATACTCTGAAATCGAATTAGATGTATCCAATTCAGTAGAAATGATATAATTCCATCACATCATTTTGTTGCTATACATATATAAACGACATACTAAATAAACATATTGTATTGAAGGACTAATCAGAAATGTTTCTTCCGGGTCCCAAGAGTACAAAAACAAAACGGAAGCTGATTTGGTAAGTGTTGGGTTTTTTTTTTTTTTCCCCTTCCTCTCCCCTTCACTCTACACACTTGGTTTGTGTCGAAAGAATTGAGACAACATTAATTGTTTTCATTGGTAATTGGTTTAAAACGTTCTTCCGCTGTATCTAAATAAATATGAACGTGGGACAATATAGGCCTGATATAATTCTGAATATTAATTTAGCAATTATTTGTATTCAAACAAAATAAGTACCTCCTATATCTGTAGAACATTGTAGTAAGTTTGGCATCTGTGTTTACTGCATTTCCTTGTTTTCCATAAATTTTTATGTGGAACTGGATTTGTAGAAGTTAGACTAGGGCCTACATGTGAAAATCAGTTGTATTTTTGGTAATATACTTCAATTGTGTTCATTATTACACTGTACGTTGAAATGGATGGCAGGTATATTCTCTGAACGATTTTTTAAGTACATGTCTGAGAAACACGACATGGCTTACTTATGTTACAATAAACGGTCGCATGCGTTAAATGGTTCGTGTACATGTTAGGCATGTTTACCTGTGAAACGTTGATTTAACTATAAAATGGCTTTGACGTGATTTGTACTTATGGCGACACAAGATATGGCATTAGAGGTCGACAATTGTTTTCATCAGATTAAATTTTTTCTGAAACGGTTATTTTCTTGTTGAATCACTTTAATTCAAGCATAAACAACTATTTGTTCCACAGTAATACTTATATGGACAATTGACAATTGTGTGAGTTAAAGGGAGTATCGACATTATCATTTGAATCAAGTGAGAAATAAACAGGCTTGTAAAACGACATATGTTACATAGACGGCTACTCCATGATATCCGGTGAAACTAAAAATTGAATTTTCAGTAGTTGCATTTTACCTGACCTCTTTAGTTGCTTTTCGATGTCAATAATTATTCCTCACTTCGAATGCCGTTGAAGAATCTATGAGGATTTACTTCAGTAGAGATATCAAAATAGAGAAGAAAATATAGTTCTGATCATATTGTGGCCTACTTCTTATAAAAGTAACCGTTTTCTCAGTATTCTTGGTTACCTTGATTACCACACTTAAAGTATCTACAGTATCTACTTCTGTTCGGCCGTTTTCAATTCAACACACAAAAGCAAAGTCCACAAAAGGTTGCAACATTGCACATCTTTTATGTTAATTAAGTAGTGGTGATCATTTGACTTTAACAGTAAAGCCAGCAGTTATCTAAATTGGGTACAGTAAAAAAAAAAAAAAACTTAATATAAAGCTGTGAATACGAATTTAACGCTGCAGAGGCAGTTTACTAGTTCAGATTGGAAAACTAAATTTGGGGGAATTTCAGCTATTCATTGACAAACAAAAAAACTTGAATATGGCAAACGGTTTAGAGGAAAAGACAAGTATCTAATTTTCGGCGAACAAAATACTGCTGTATCTTTGATTACAGCCACACGTACAACTACGTCGCGTATCTACGAGACTCGAGGTACAGCATGCATAGATTTCCAGCCTTGGTCGATGTTCCGAGGGCGAATATAACAGCTGCTGTCTTCACTAACCAATTACAGGCTGCACAAAACCAATTTCGTTAATCACTTTCCTTGAGGTAGAATGAAGGGCTTCCAGATGTCGTATGTCGCCCGATCATGAAGTAAAAATCTGTCGTAGGGGGTTGGACAAATAGTAGACTAGGCTTATGTACGCACAGATAGTTTCTGTTTTGCGTATAGAAAACGGTGTTTGGTCTTTAACCTCCATTGGCTTTTCAGCATTGATAAACTTTGGGCCATATGTTTTTAGTTTATTTAGTAAAAATACCACGATCATTTAATTGAAATGCAGTGTTCTATATATTTTTTTTTTGGAGTGGGAGTATGAATCAAGTAATTATTCCGAGGAAAAGCGTAACAACGTCAAATTTCTGTGAAACAGTAACAGGTTTATAATATTTCAACAAGATAAATCTACATATTTCGCATTATTATGTATTTAACTGTGGATTTGTGCCATACCTCGCATATTTCAACCATCACATGTATAAAGTATTTGCCAAGGCTAACCGATAAAAACACGAAGAATCATGATTGTCAACTGAAAAAATATTTCAAGATTAGTTTTTTTCTTTCTTTAACACATAATTCCACTTTATGAATACTGCTTAGTATTGTGATTGTATAGTATATTTTACGGTAATGGAAGTAGTTGTTAAAAATGCAGTATTTATTTATCAGTAAGTTTGATGTCTTTCCCTCCCACACATACAGCTTTCATAATAGTGGTTGTTTGATGGAAGATGAATGGGAAATCAAAGCAGTATTTATGATGTTACTTTTATTTACATTAGTTATGGTATTCGTTGGATCAATGGGTATTGCTGATCTCATCCCGGATACCCAATCGCTATCTGTACGTTTTCCGGTCAGTTTACTAGTTTTACATGAGCTCTTGTTACTTCATATTAAATGCATCATTTGATGTTTCGGTGTGTCTTTGAAGTGTTTTCGTGGTGTCTTAACGGCCCCTTTTTCTTGTGCTAATGATTTTCCTTAAAAACTGTTTCCATTTTGTTGTATCAGTTTAGGTTATATAGATGATGTCAACAGGACAGAACAATTTAGATGAATAACCAGGGTAATGTTTTTTTATATATATAAAAGAAAAACCCAATTTGCGGCCTATTGTTTTTTGCCCTGTTAAACAGACCACACACTGTAATTTGGTGATCAGCGCTCAAACCAAGCAGCCACGTCTACCTCTGAAGTGGAGGGATTGAATTTAAAGGGTTAATGCAAATATTCACGCTGGTCAATGGGTTAATTCAACGTGGAAGGCAACATTTCCCATTGCTGTTTACAAAATACTGGAATGTTCATAATACTAGGAAAGTCTAAAAGCAGATAAGATTGAACACAATGACAGTTTAAATTAAGCCGATCAACTGTGTTATAATTTTGAACATCCAAATTAGTCTTTAGATTTCAGAAAAAGCAATGCTTCGAAGTTCTGTGAGTGCTACATTAAAAATAAACGGACAACGTGACAGATCAGAACAGGTGCTAACATCTAACTGCTGCATGTCATAAGAGCTGTCATAAAGTTAGTGAGGACTCCAAAGTGTGCTTTGAGTTTTAAATACTTTTTCTGAGATCCCCTGCAGTTTGCGTTTTTAAAGGCAGCAATGCTTGCTGGAAACCCTTCATGCAAAGTAATTCCAAGTGGGCAATGGATTTTGTTTTGTTTGAAGGCAAAAAATCTATGTTAGAGAGTGTATCAAGTGTATATAAATACTCTCAATTAACTAAAAACAAAAATAATAGGTTTGGAAGTCATTCTGAATTGATGTTTGGTTCAGCAAAAGGCTCAATTTTTCTGAATAGTTTTTATGTAAAATAAACATATTTGTATTTAATTTTACTATGTACCAATTACTAACATGTATTAGTTCAGAACATTTTTTTTCCCTTTTTAGTCTGTGCACTTTCCCAGATTGTACTTGTCTTACTGAAAAAACCTGAAATTTTCTGTGGCAAATCCAGATAAACTTGCTGGTCAACTTCATAACAAAGAACTGACTAAACACCTTAATACCTGGAGATTAATAGGAATCCTTCACTTCAATGCGTTTCAGAACACTGGTAGTCTGTGATTCTGAAACCAATGCACAAATAGAAAATTGCTTAGGCACGTAAAATGTAGAGATTACAATTACATTGAATTCCTAAGGCCTTGCGCCCTGTGCCTGCCGGGATCAGTGTCCCCGCGACCCTCACCAGGATCAGCGGTTTTGAAAATGTATGGATGAATTCCTAAGATTTCCTTATAGAAAGTGGACAACTGACTCGGTCATTTTAAATATTGATTTCTTTGTTAAAAAGAGAGTCCCATAAATAAAATGGAGTGTACACCAATTAAACTTATTTTTTTAATTATCGATATCGTTCATCCTCCTGCACTATCATTTTGCCCCCATACATTGTGACATTTCAGCTGGTCTACAGGGATGTTCATGGAAATGGGATGTATTGAGGCCATTTAAGGAACGGGATTTTCTCTGTGATCTCTTTGACCTCAGTGGATTAGAAACGTATGGTATGCGATCAAGTTCACTTCTTAAAGGCATAGTGTGTATGCATAATGAAGCCTGTGGAATGAGTAACATGCCCTGTGAAAGCTTTTGTAGTTTCAGCATTGCATCACAACCCAATGTGTTCCTCTGCAAAAATACTTTTGAATTTAAAGAGATGATTTAATCCATCACAGCTGGGACCCTGTCCAACCATTAGCAACATACTATTCGTTTTTACAATCGTCTTACATAATTGTGTCAAATAGCTATATGTTTTATAATTTGAAGAAATACTTTTTTATAAATGATAATGCAAATTGTAAAGGATTATAAAGCTGAATTATAAAGGATACAACCTGAACTATCTTATATTTGCACTAGCTGTTTAAATCCAGAGGCATTAAAAATAGATGTGTCTTTGGATCCTATATACTACTTAGCATTAAAACTAAGAATTTAAGTTAAGAATGAAAACGGAGGCTGCCTTTCATCTGAACATCCGGCCATTCACTGTTCGAGGCAAAAGCACATGGGTTTGCTTGTTTTCAGCTGTTTCAGTGCCAAAAACTACATGTTAATACGATTTTCTGGCATGCAAGTCGAGCTGTTGCTCCTGCCAAAAAAAGGAAGAAAAAAGTGCGGATTTCACTTTTTGGACCCAGGCCATATGGGATTCCCAACCAGCTGAGTGCAACACCTTCTCTTGTAGCTTGCGTCATGTTCCTCGCTTGCACCGCGCTCACTGGGGAAGGAAAAGCTACGCTTTGCAGCATGACAACCTGGAAATTGCCCTCAGACTCTGAATGGACACCCATCCTCATATGATAACGCACGTTTTATTTTTTTACCACCCTTGGCACAGACAGGCTCTGAATTAAGAGAATTTGCCAGCATTCTTCGAGAGTCTAGATGCATCAACAAAACTTCTTTGATGTATAACTTAGTTGTTAGTTAGCGGTCTTTTCATAACTTTTATTATGGCAGAACCAAGAAAGTCCACCTCCAGAGTTCCTTGTGGTGAATTAGGTTTTTCAATTATCCCTTTTCAATGACGCCCTATTCAAAGCTGTTACATATAGACACTGTTGTTAAAAAATCCATCTTGAAGCATTTTCAAGGTTTTGCACCAGGACTGGAGAAACCTAAATGGGCACGATCACATGAAATCTCTAATAGGGAGATCACTTGATTAAGATTAGCTGAGGTCACCAAGATAGCATTTATTGGAGGTCATGCTAATCACATTCCGCTCAAATTAACCGCAGACTTTTATGTTGGTGGTGTTGACGTGCACTGTGTAACTGGTAGGGTGGGATGATGCTTGATGCTTTTGAGGAGCGAGAATCAATCTTGTCCTTGGCGTTCTGGTCTCCATATGTAAATTACATCTGAGGAATAGATCTATGTATGTTCTGGGATTTTAAGAACAAGAGGGGGCAAACTACAGCTGAATATCAGAGTACTGCTCTGACTGTGTGCGTGAGGCAGTCCGCTCTCTTTATCTGTGTGGAATTAGACCCTCAGCCCCTTTCCATATCTCTATGTCCTGTTTGTTCAGACTTGCAGTCTTCACCGCTCCGTACCAATTCGAAAACCGAGGATTAACCCATTTAGCTTAAATCATTTAACTTGTATCCTTTATTTAATATTGTTTCCGACGGGCCAGTTCATCCCTCCTCCAGGTGTTACTACTGCAAAGACCTGTTTAAGATCCTCAAATGTGTTCCCTTAGACTACAAACTGACTTCTAGAAAACAAGAGCGAAGACATGTTTGATATTTTTGTCTTAGACAAAATTTCCAAATTGAATGTTCCACTGCAACTGTTGGTTTATTTTATGTTATTTAGTGTGTTGTGTTTCAGTGAATTATTTTACTTAAAGATTAAGCTATTACAGGTGGTATTTATTTATTTTTTGGTATAAGAAATGCGTTATATGGCACTCAGCTGGAAGACACACCCTCAAGGCAAACCGTCAAGCCCTGGGGACATGCACAGGGCAGACGATACAGCCAAGCTGGGGGGGGGGGGCATGCCCACGCACCTGAGTGTGGTTGCACTGATGGTAACCACATTCAGGGGCCAACGATTAAAGGCTTTAATAAAGAGTGCCAGCAGTTATGGCTGGGGGAAGTGAGGTTTAGGGTGGCAGGGTGCATGGTTGACGTTTGTCTAGATGTTCAAATTGAGTGGCAGTGGTAAAGAAAAGACATCACCAAAAGCCCCATCTCCACATCTCTGGACCAGACACACTTTTATGTAAAGTGTGATTAGATGGTCGCCAAGGTGTTGATGTCGCCCCAGCCTTAGTGTGTCTGAGACATGTAATTTTTTGAATTATATTTGTTCCAACTTGTAAACACCCCAGAAGCCCCTAATGTTATCCTCTCTCTTCTCTGCAGGGCCTGACAGAGGTCCAGTGACACTGTATAGAGCACAAATTGCATCTCTCTGCTGAGTGGGGGGCTTTATGGGACTGAAGTTAATATCAAAAGAACTTCTGGTTCCCCTCTCTCCATTCTGTGCAAATTCCAAGCGTATCAGCCGTGTGGTGCCATTGGCTAAGTTTGAACAAAGTCTGGGACTGTTCCCCAGGGAGGTAAAGAAAATATTTGAAAGGATTTATCTTTTTGGAATTTGTAGATTTTTTTTTTTTGGGATCTGAAGAGTAACTGTTACTCTTACATATTTGAGAACTTTTTTGGTTTAAGTGAGAGACATTTTTGCCGAGTGTGAAGGAAAAGACACAGCAGAGGGGTGCTCAACTTTTTCCCCCCTGAGATGAAGCTCCAAGCCGTGATGGAGAACCTGCACAGGCAGCAGAGAGCCAAAATGCTGATGGAACTGGAACAGCAGCAACAGCAGCATGGCAGCCAGTCGCAGGTTCGGAGCACCACCCAAGACGGCCCTGCAGAGGCTGCAGATGATGGGGTGACTGGAGCCCTGGCTCCTGTGGCAGAACACGCCCAGGCGGCCGCTTTGGCTGCCATGCGGGTGGTAGCTGCTGGCCTACAGAGAACCCCCGAGAGCCCAGTGTCGGAGCACAGCAGTGTGGGGGAGGAGGAGGAAGACGATGAGGAAGAAAGGGAGGAACGATATAAGGATATTATGGGCTCAGATGAAGAGGAACATATGTGAGTAAAGCTGCCCCGTTTTAGCGCTTACCTCCTGCCCCTTCCAGCAGAATTATTGACAGAACCCCCACCAATAATTTCCTAGTCTGTCTATTATGTGTCTAACTGTCTTTTGTGGTAGGCCTCAACTACAACCTTTTAATTTTTCACTGTTATCAGAGATTTCTGTCCACATTTAATCCAGTGCGAATCTACTGCCATTGGTTTTCCACGGGGTCCTTATTAGGACAGACATGCATTTGTTTCCCTTTTCCTTTTAAAGTTCAAATACGTTACCAGGATAGTTTTATAAATACTTATTCCAATGCAGTAAAACAGTCATCAGTGTAACCTGGTGGATAAATACCTACAAAGTTCAAATTATTTCATAATGATTATTTTTTAATATATATATATTACTTTCACACTTATTTTTGCATCTGTTGAAAACATTTCACTATACGTAGAAGTACATTAAGCATTAGTTTATAAAAGACACATTGTGGTCGCAGGAAATCTGGCGTAGGCCTTATGTATTTTTTAACTGTGTACTGTCATAGAAAGCAAAAATGGGACGAGGATGATTTTGAGGGGGAAACTGAGGAAGACTACGAGGATGATGTGGCAGAGAACGGCCTGCCGACGGGTAGGGAGACGGTGGGCTTAGGGAAAGGCATCCTGCTGCTTCCCCACCGTCAGCTGAACCCCCATTCTCAGCTGCTGAAGGCTCGGCCGGCCGCAGAGCAGGAACCCCGGATGTCGGCGGTGCCACTGCAAGGCGCACACAATCAGCTGGCGGGCCAAGATCACGGAGACTGGACCTATGAGGAGCAATTTAGACAGGTAAATCCTCCCCTTTTCCCAATGCATGCAGTGCACACCTCTCAACTCTCTGCTTCATATTTAACTACCGAAGAAACACGTATTAATGCAATTAGGTTTTGTGCTGTATTTTTGGCTTAATTGTATTAATTTTTGGTCATGTGTATTATATGCTAAATTTACCCGATTTGCCAGAAGACTTCAGAAGCTTGTATGTTCTCAGGTGGGGAACCCTTGTACAATTTGCAGTTGTAATTTTATTGGAAACCGCCTTAAAAACTTACAATTTATTACATTCTATACCCTCCATTCAAGGGTATGACTACTTAACCACCACACCACCAGCTGCCCCTCTCAGCAAGTTAAATAACCTGAAGTTATACCTAACTGTATAAAAGCGTAAAATTGTGTCATGCTAGTCATAGTGGAAGTTCCTTGGATAAGCAGAAAAATGTTAAGTAATGCAAAGAATAGGGGATTTTACGGTTATTCTGCCATGCCTGGTTATTTCTGACAGTTATGTAATCAATGGCAACAGCCCCATGGCGGTTAAGATAATGTTATGTAAGTATGATCCTCCTGGAGTTGGAGTCCATTTTAATTAAATCGCTCTTTTATCGTTGTGCCAGAATCACGTTGTTTTAATGTGGCTATTAATTCATCACAGTTTCAAGGCAGGCTGCCAGTCAACTCTGGTATATTTATCTCTCAGTGGCAGAAATAATCCTGAAGCTGAATTAAAAAAAAGGATTTGTGGTGGGGGAAATGTTTGTCATCGGTGAAGAGTTTTTTTAGAGCCTGCGATTTCCCGTATTTAACAGAATAAATCCACAATCACCTGCTCCATTTTTTATTTGTTTTTAAATATTTTTTTACACCTGCTGCTCATTTATTCTCTACCTGACTAAATGCAGTATTTTTAATAGAAACAACATCTATTTATTTCATTGTCTGATCAGTTATAGTTTGTAATTTCCAAAAATAATGATTTTGTATGTCATGGTGTGACTATAATTCTGGCATGGTTGAGCAGCAGGTGGTGTGTTGGTTGTTACCCTCCTTGTAGCCAGCAGTTTGTGGGTCCATATCCCAGCTGTCCTAAGCACGTAACTCAACCTCAGTTGCTTTAGGAAAAATACGGCGGCGTAAGTAACTATTAAAAATGCAAGGGGATCCATTAGGGGTATTTGTACCTGCTACTCGCGTAACATCTGTTGAGAAACATAACGTAAAAGTGTAACAATCTGTCAAATCTTTCAGTTACTCGCCAATAAATGTTTTTGACAGTTATGTAATCAAAAGGGCCAGTCCCATGTCAGTTAAGATAATGTTATATAATCATCAGTTAATTTAGGGCTGCAAAATATTCCGATTATTGCATTAAACCTGAAGACGGATATCAAACACAGAAGTTTGGTATATACATTTTAACAGTTTTGTTACCCTGTTATCAGATATGTTCCCTTTAGGTAATGATCATATTTAAGCGTACTTCTTTAGGTTTGATTAAAAAGAGAGCTAGCAGGGAAGAAGGGGTTAAGCTTCAACAGTTTATTTTAGGCAGGTGGGTGGAGGCCGTTGGAATGCGCCTGAGGGAGAGTGATAATCTGACCACGTTGGACCCAGACCTTGGCAGAAGAACTGCATATCTTTCCCAGTCTCTGTCAATTGAAAGACATTCAAACTGAAGGTAGACTCAGGAAGAAGGAATAACTCTAGGTCAGCAAATAACTGCAACTGCTAAATAAATTCTGCTTTAACCTTCACAGGTCCCCTTTTTTGAACTTTGTTGGGGAAATACGAGAATTTCAACTAAATCACGATTTTATCTTATGATTCCAGCATTACATTCCAATTTTAATGCGGTTATTAATTAATCTCATTTCAAGGCAGGTTGCCAGTTGGCTCTGATATAATTATCTCTCGGTTGCAGAAATTACTCTGATGCTGAATTAAAAATAAAACGAGATTTATGGATGCAACGGAGTACATTTATCGAGCAACTAAAACCAGGCATAATTTCTGTGTGTCTACGGTATTCCTTTAGAAAATAATTTTTTATATTTAATATTTAAAAAGACTTCTCCACTTATACCAATGCGCCCCCTTTTTATGTTTTTATTCCTGTGGCTAATTTATTTGTTACATGTTATGAAAGTCCTTCCCAGACCTCTCCCACCTCTATCCATAGTGACTTATCAGCTATTATATTTTAATATGCCTTGTGACTTCTGATAAGGGGTTGATCATCCTGAGATTTTATTGCAATCACATGAGATAACCCCTATGTGTTACTTTTCAGTACAGTGTGTACAGTAAAGAGCAAAGGGATATTACGTGGCAGTGAACAATTGCTTACAAGAGATAATTTATATATAAGTGACAAAAGGTCTGATTCCTCTTAATCAGGTTTTGGGTCCTCTTTAAAGGCCTAGTCTCATTCAGCCTGGCCATGAACCACGTTTTTCTTTTTTTCTTTCTTATTACCGAATACAGTTTGTTGTTTAAGCTTAGATAACCTAAACTAGAAACTGCTGTTTAAATTCTGCCGGTTTTTTTCTTCTTCTATGGTAGAAGGCTTGGCAGACATTTTAGGCATTCAGGAAGGCTTGGGGGTGTATTTACCAAAACTTGTTTCTCCCTAAAGAAAGTCTGTATATTAAACTGACCAAGCAATGCTATGTCGTGATGACATAAAATAAACTGCTCCTTTTATAATGATTTTGTAAATCATGAAGCAAGATGATATTTTATGTTATCATAGTATGAGCCCCTTGAGTAACTCCATATGTCATTCAGGGTTAGCTGTTTGTATAATGGAGGGGGATACATCATTTAGTGGGCAAACCTCTTTAGCAAACCACTGTCTGTTGCCTGCCTTCCTATTATACTACCGCCCTCAGGCAGAATGCAAAAAACAAAAAGCCTTTGAAGCCTCAACTTCTGTTACAATTTTTGTATTTTTATTCAAACGGCAGGTCAGATGGAACCCAGATGGATAATAAAGAAGGGATTCTCTTTAAAAATGTATTGTGCCCTCTGCATGTTTATTTGGAAGTTATCATTAGAGAGTGACAATACAAAATGACACTCAATCAGCTTGTGTACTTAGGTCCAAAAACTGGTGCAAGCAAGATTTAATTCAAAATCCAATGTATAGCAATCAATGTTGTCCCCAGATGTTCATATGTGACCAATTTTCAAAATGCAAAACAGAGCGATGTCATAACGTGGAGGCATTTATTGCCTAGTTTGATTTATGTTGTACACAAATTTAAATGGCTTTAATTACATTATTTGACCATTTTACACAAACTTCTAAGAACCTGGCTATGGAACCAATTAAGCATAAATATATGCTATAAAGCTCTACATTCACTCAGATGCAGCATAAAACTTTAAATAACCCTTTGACATTAGATACATTAAAAGGACTAATTTCTAACCAATTAACTAATTTCTGCTATACCCTAATTCATGAATACATTGCTTCTCCCGAACCCACTCCTTAAACAAACGTCACGTCTTTTCGTCTTCAATTATCTTCTTAAATCTGCACTAAAAAATATTGGCACATTATTGGCTTGAACAATCAAAGGCAGCCATTGATGAAACATTTCCTAGAACTTTTCAACTCGATGGGTGTAATGAAACTTATGTTCCAATAATGCACACCTGATGCCCAAAAGCTTTGTTCAACAACTCCACTTCCACATACGAATAGCATGCAAAAAGATAAAACGAGAAAGCTTATGCAAATCAGCGGATTTATGCTATAAAGAGTTGTGTGTGTGTATATAATGGATTAGTGTTTGTGGAACTTGCTATTAAAGAAAAAAACATAGGAAAAACATAGCTTGGACACATTTGAGCCGTGAAGGAAAGATATTACAGCACGGGGACCAGAGTGGATATTGAGAGAACAAGGGCAGGGCTGTAACCTGAAGAGTTGCCAAGTTTAACACTGAGTTGAAGGTTCGCTCTTGGCTTCAAGGCTGAGTTGAATGGTGTCCAGCAAATATTTAATGCACTGGGATGATGTCAGAGCAGCAGAGCCAAGGGGATTCTGGAAACTGGCAGGCAGTCAGACACGGTAGGCTGTAGGAATGTAAACAGACTGGATAAAGGCCTAGGTCAGTAATTATCTTGCTGAGCTTGTTCTCTGGCTGGACGTTGCACTCATTATTTTAGGGTTGCTATATTAAATCTGCGCTTTTTGAACTTGTAAAAAAATGTAATAAAAAATATATAATTTAATCTGCATGTATAATTGTTCTAGATTTATTAAGCAACTCAATATAATGAAATATTGCCTCCAAGCAGTCTGTCAATCAAAGCTAGTAGGCCCTAACAAATGGTTTTTACATGGCCTACGCTACTTTAGCCTGTTTGCTTTGATAAGATTCACTATTCAAGAATAAAGCCAGCAGGTCAGAGTCACTGTTTTCACATAGCTAGCTGCATACATGTAACGAAACGGAGACTATCATAGTCTAGTTATCTAGAAATAACTATTCCAAGCAAGTTAGGTAGGCTAGCTAGCTTGCTTCTTAATTAGCAGCTAGCTAATAGCTAACTTCTAGCTTTGTGTTTCTTTATGTTTGCCAATCAGCTCCGCATTTTAAAGCTAGTTATAAATATATTAAATGTCATTAATTATTTTCTGTGGGAGGACCCCGAGAAAACCCGCCTTAAACATTTTCCACCCCCAACATTTGGAATCTGAGTTATGCCTCTGCCAGCAGGCGTATTACAGCCTCGTTTCCCTGAGAGAGAAAAAAACCGTCAGTGTGCTATCGTGGCCACGCAACGACTTGCGTTTAGGCCTCATCTGTTTTTTAAACACAGTTGACAGTAATTCCTATCTTAAGTTTACGCCCAAAAAACCTACGTAATTGTCAGTTTTTTAGTATTTAAACTTGCTAAACGACAGCCTATCCCGGCCTGTACGCTAGTATCAGGCTTATATGACTTGCGTGTTGGAATTAAAGTTAAACATTCTATAAGCAAGACGCTTTATAAAATCTAATTTTAATCTTAGCCATATATACCTAATTTACGTAACAATTCATTCATCGAGAAGCGTAGTTTACTATAATTTACAATTTTGCAACAGCCTCCATATCCAATTTAATGGATATGGTTAGAACTCCGTGGATAGGTAAAATATATTTATTCATCAAATGCCCCCAATACCGTAAACCAAAGAAATTAAATAAATACTTAAAAACGTTTCTAATATGTTTACTCTTTTAATTTGATTAAATTGAATACGTAATTATTACTGCTCAACACGCAAAATTGAAAATATATTTAAATATTTAGTGTAACTTATATTAACGTTGCAAATGACCAATGTGTATGTTCCTAATGCCTGCAAATTGAATGTAGCTCTAAAAGGCACGAATACATTATTTAATGTATATTAAGCGAATTTAATATAACAGTGACGCCGATTTAATTCCAATGACCGCAAAGGATCGTCAGCTACTGGGGTGATTAACAAAAACGTGTCAAAATGACGATGAAAAGAAAAAATACATTTATTTAAGATGATGTACAGTACTTATATGATCATGGAAGTCTGCGAATTGTTACGTAAAAATATTTACGCTCAAAACTGAAATATTTTTCCTACGATTGCGTTTGCATTTTCTGCCCAATTTCTGATAAGAAAATTCCTATGAATCAGCTGTTGATTTGTGGGGTTTTTTGTTGTTGTTTTTTTACCACAGTGATGTATTCCATCATACTAAAATGCATTGACGGGAATCCAGTAATTCCGTGTAATTACCAACGGGTCTTAGAATTATTGTATTCCAATTCCAAGCTTCATATACATTTCCTGCTCCCAGTCTGTGTGTCAGCTGTGTGGAAAAGAAATTGTAACCAAATCAAAATAATTGTATTTCTTTATTTCATTTCTCATTTTGTCTTATTAAATTAATAATCAATTATTTAGGGTAAATGGTAATTTTCAAAAATTAAAATAATAGGCCATTAATCTTAATGGATAATTTCATCTACATTCTACATCTGAGGGAATATATGTCCATGAAACTCAATTAAAGCTCTGTAAGCCTAGGAAAAAAATCACATCATGGATGATTTTCAATGAATGAAGATATGATTTATTTTAAATAAGCATTTTGAACTAAGAAAGACATTTGATTCGGAAAATTCAGAAATCTGAAGTCAAAAGGAAGCCGTGTAAAACAAAAAGAATACTCCAATAATACATCCCATGTACCAATAAGGTTATTAATAGTTTGTATGATTTAGGCTGCTAGGTTCTCTACCAAAAGGTCTTGGTGCCTAACCTACAAATGGATGTCAGCAACAATTATCTTTATGTGACTGTGGTAGTCTATTGTCTGTTCTTTAGTCTTGTCAAGGGAGGCAGGGAGTTCTGGACCCCCGCCCCCCCCCAGCAGTACCTCAGTATTCCTCTTTGTTCTCTAACACACATAGAACAACATAGGGGAGGACAGCTGACGAGGGGTGGACAACTGGAGGTCATGAGGGTTAAACACTTGCCCGTTCACCTATCGATTGGAGCCTGCGAGCAGAACAGCTCTCATTGCTTCAGAGCCATGTGTTATGGGGTCAAAGGGTTGAGTTGTCGGTCCTACAGACCACTTTCCCTGGCAATAGTAATTAGTCGATGTGCTGTAAAATGTCACTTATTTCTGAGTGATTTGGAACTGTATGTTCTGGGTTGAAGGATGAATATGATATAAATGCCTTTTAATCATATTTATAACTTCATTGCCAATGTTACTTTTTGATGGCATTAACTAATTGGTGTGACAACGTTTCTATATCCACCTTCCATATACCTTTCCTATTATTCTTAACATTTAAAAGTGACAGCCTAGTGGGTAACAATCAGTCGGTATTTCTATAAACTAAATGTTATGAGTCAGTTGAATTTCCCCTTGGAATGACATTTATAAACATTTATGTGAAGTGATCTTTGACCTTAGACTTCTAACAGTTAGACGATGAGACTGAATACTACTCCAACTTTTTAGCTTTTGACCGCTGGTATACAGTAAGTTAGAAGACTGCTGGTCTACTGAATCTTAGTTATACAAACCCAGTGTCAGCCTGTGGGTTTATTCAGATGGACTTTGACGTATAAAATTTGTTTGACAAAAAAAATAAATAACATTCTTTTATTTGTGTCCCTTGTTGGGTGCTTAAACTTAAACTTCTTTGTAAATGTACTTGAGTAATGGCGGCAAAATGAACGTATGGTTAAGAGGATTCGGTTGAATAAATGTAAATTTATTTACATATTTCAAAAACTTGTTGAAATGTGCAAATCATTCATATTCCTCATGTAAATGTACATTTAAATGTATATGTTTTGCACAAAATGATCAGACCATATCATAACAACAATCAGTTCACCCTGTATAATTTTCTGCAGTCATGAGTTGAAAGGGGAGGAATTTAGCCAAGCAGAACTACAAGTTTGAGCATGCCTGTGGTTGTCTCTGCTTTTTTTTTTGGAAATAGATCATATTTGTTTACATAGATCAATGATTTATCAGAGGAAAGAGATAAATACTTCTTGTTATGTTCACGCAAAATTATGTAAAAAAAGAACCAGGTTTGTTGTTATGATTATACAAAGCAAAAAAAATTAGTTTCGGGGCATTACCAAAAACCATGCAGTTGGATTTCAAGTAAGGCTTGTGTTGTCTACAGGCTAGGAGCCTGCACATTTTAACTGTTAGGTCTAACAGAAAGGATCTTTAAGCAGAGTTTCACATCTTCTTGCTTTGCTGGCCTGAGCAGTCTTTGAAGTGATAGGGCCTAGTTTCAAAGACTGCTCATTTTGCATTATCTTATCATACATTTATAAGGCCTATTGTGGTTTATTTGTACTGCATTAAAGACATTGCACAGGCACTCGGTTACTCGCTGTGATACATATCTTGTATTGATGGACATTCATTGATTTTGCCACATATTGATTAAAAGACATTTGAACCTTAATAAAAAGGGTAAATGCCAATGGCATACATCAGTAATAGCAATTAAAATGTTTTTCTCTTTTCCCCTCTCCATGTTGCAATTACTGTATTTACGGTAAAGCCTTTTTTTTTCAGGCCCTGTTAGTTTAGATTGCATAATGTGGTCAGTTCTGGTCCTGTCTATACCACATGATCACCCCGTCCTTTGTTACCGTTGCCGTCTATACAGTGAATAGCTCTCGCCCTTTTGCCTTCGGATTATTACTTTGTTGTGCTCTCTTTTCATTTGTTCTGATAACCACGTGCTTGTCACCTCACTAATTTGGATTGTCACCTACTCCGGATAACCCTTCCCCCGTATAATCCAGATTAGCAAAGTTTCACTGTAATGCTGTGTAATTGGCACAAGATAAAGATTAGTCTGCTGAGTCTGCTAATGGTCAAACTCAAATGGGTTAAGTTAATGATTAAATATATATTTCATACCAACAAAAGCATCACAAAACTTTGAATGCAGTCCACGTGTTGATTTCTGAGGAGGAAATGGAACAGCGCCAAGTGTGGAGTTGAGCCCCGAACCCGATTCCTATTGAAACATTATGGGTGGATCTTTAGGAAGTCAAGCTGGCAGGAAACTACCTCACATGTGAAAAATCCCCTGGCATTGAAGAATGGAGGTCAGACGACTGCATCTCTCGTCTGGAGTTATAGAAAAACATTTCACCATGTAACACAAGCCAAATGCAAACATATCTATTTTTCCACTATGTAAATATTAGCATTACTTAGTGAAATGTAACAACTGCTGCTTTTTACATCCTATAAATAATAGAGCATTGCATTTCTGTTGATGAATATATCCCTGCTTGTTTGAACTTGAATTATTAATGGAAAGAGGTGGCCTATCAGTGTATACTGAAGCTCCTAATAAATGTGAAATCCATTGACTCCCCTCCCCACTCAACCAGATAAACAGATGTGTTCTGTTGAAGGTACTTCGGTAAGGGGTGGTCATGGTTGGGGGTGGGGGTAGCATTAGGGATCTCTAAAGGGTTCCTGGTTAAAGGATGCAGCTGTATCCAGTAATAAGAAAGCGAAGGGGCCAGTTGAAGGAATCTGTCAGATGCGGTAGTGAAGGCTGGCTAAGCTTGCATCCCTCCGACGAGACTCTTAATCATCTGAGAGATTTTCCTCTGGCCTTGCGTGAGTGGCTTCATGGTTTGTCAGTCAGTCATTAAAGCACATTCACTCTTCTACTTTCTCTACTGCTTCATCCAACCAAAAACCTGTCCCCTCACTGCATTTTCTGTATTGGGGTTCTGTAAGAAATGTCAGGACACCGATCCAGACACAGGTAGACTCATGCTGATGACCTGCGGGTCGGGAGGGCTGCGAGGGGAAAGGGGAAGTATTGGGCTCGGGAAGATATAGAATTGTTTAAGAGAGACTAAGGGGAGACATTTAAAAGATTTACTGTGCAGCGTTCCTCAGATATGCGCGCATCCTGTAATTAAGCCTCCACTTGCCCCTAGCTCCACATTAATGCCCTTCCCCCACTGAGTTCCCCCAGCCCCTGCCACCCTCATCCCACTGGATGATAAGGCCTTAAGGCTGCTTGCCGTCACCAGCAAGCGCTACTTAGTGTAAAGGGAATGGTGGTTTTATGGATGCAGCAGGAGGCTTCCTTGCACTGAAAAGGTGGTATAGTCGCAGTCTGTTTCTGGAGCACAAAGAATTAGTTTACCTGGAGGTATTATAATTAACATTTTTAGGCAACATGTTGGGAGAGATGAACACGGAACAGTGAGAACTATTTCCCCACGCATTTATTAAACAATTTTTTACTTTTTTCCCCCCTTTTGTTTCAAACTCTGTAGTAGGAGCGAAGTAGGAAGGCTGAAACGGAGGCCCAGACACATTATGGAGAACTGTCCGATTTCGTAATCATAAAATATGTGCCCATTTATTTTCATGTACCGCCCATGGCAATTTTCTCCTTATTATCTTATGTTCTGATCATGGACCGAAACTGTTCTTCTTGATATGAAGCTAGAGATTCACCTCTGCACATCCACTTTTTTCTCTACCACAGCTCTATGAACTGGACAGTGACCCAAACAGAAAGGAGTTTCTAGATGACCTCTTCAACTTCATGCAACAGAGAGGTAGGAAGACACAGATCTGTGGGGTTTGGATCTAATAGGCATGTTACTGCCGGCGCTGCTCACAAACATCTGTGGGATTGCTGATCTGTAACTAACTGTGTTGGTGGATTGTGGGAGAACCTGCTCATAAGTGCTCGTTAAACAATACGCACTTCTCTGCTTTTCGGCTGGTTAGTTGTTCTTTGTGGCACACAAACTCTTCAGAATATTACAGTATGCAGCAGAGGTATTTGAGTGCCTGTCTGTACCCACCCTACTTATTTGTCTTCTTTCTGATTACATCTCTCTCATATCTTATGTAATATCAAATTTGCAGAGTAAGGTAGAGAAGTGACTCATGATTGATGTTCCGCCTGTGTGTCTGAACAATGTCAGGGTGTTTGAAAACAAAACTGCCTCATGTACCCCTCCTGCAACTCTAGTTCTTCTTTTACTAGAAGTAAAGGCCTGGTCTGGTCTCTCTGTGACCCAGACTGTTGCTGGCCAACTGTAACACCCATCAGACACTGCCCTCTATGGACAGCAGATGGAAGTGGCTGTTTTCTTGTTTTGTCCACCAGAACGTATCCACTCTAAACAAAAAAAAAAACAGTGCCATGTAGACTTGTATTTGAAATCATGGATTTAGATAAAGCTAGACACAGGTTTTCTTCTCTGCATGCGGGGGTGCCGTCTGTTTCCTTCAACATCCTTAAATTGATAATGAATACAGTTGTAAAATGTGAAGGACACTAAATAAAAGCATCTGTTATAACCTTTTCTTTCACCCTTGTTGTCACCGTAGGGACCCCGGTGAACCGGATCCCCATTATGGCCAAGCAAGTCCTGGATCTGTACATGCTTTACCGGCTGGTGACGGAAAAGGGCGGCCTGGTGGAGGTCATCAACAAGAAGCTGTGGAGGGAGATCACCAAAGGCCTCAACCTGCCTACCTCCATCACCAGCGCTGCCTTTACTCTCAGGACACAGTGAGTTCCTGGAGTGGAGATTGAAAGTAGAGCATTATGTCTGAGCCTCCGAGTTATCTGTGGTGCAGACCTCTTTTCCAGGTTGCGTATGAAACAGAGGTAATTAATGGTAATTAAAGCACCTCATTTGTAAGATAATTGTTTATCTTATTAACGTTTTTATATATCCTCTATGAGAAAATAGACTGGGATAGCATTAGCAGGATGTTGAGGCCTGGGCAGTTTTGGTTCAGCATCGTCAGTCTGTGGTTGGGTTATTTATTTTACAATGAAAAGGGAAAAAGGTCACCCTTATTTAGCCAATCTGTGCTTTGCATGGGAAATGGTTAAGAATTTTTAAGGCTTCAAGGTATTGCATTTAGATAAAGAGATACATTGAATGTGAGCCCCCCTCTATTTTCCCCTTAATTACATCACTGATGAAATAACTTCTATCCTCTCTGGCAGATACATGAAGTACTTGTACCCTTATGAATGTGACAAGAGGGGACTTAGCAACCCCAATGAGCTCCAGGCAGCTATCGACAGCAACAAGCGAGAGGGCCGTCGGCAAAGTTTCGGAAGTTCGCTCTTCACTTACTCCCCCAATGGCACCCCCACCATGCTGTCCTCCCCCAAGCTTTCCATGCCCAGTCTGGCAGTGGGCACCAATGGCGGGCCTCTCGCCCCGTTACAGAAGGTCAAGAAAGGTGAGGAGGCCGGGCTGTGTATTGCTGATAAAAGGCTGGTCCGTTCCAGAACTGATTTATTACAATAGATTTGATTTACAATTCATTTGCAGTCATTTTTGCTTCACGGAAGTATGGCCGAAACAGGCGATACTTAAGTCCTACAGATAATTAAATATATTAATCCAAACGCTTAGATTCATAGGAAGACATCAATGAATTTTATAAAAGAACAATAGGGTCCATTCTTTTTTAAAAGGCTGTTTGTGACATTCGTGTGGATACGAATGTAGAAGATGGGGGTGCGGGGTTAACGATATCCCTCGCAGCCCCACTCGCTCTCTGACACACGTCTCCGGTGTTTGTGGCCCCGGCAGAGGACGAGGGAGGCCAGCCCATGCTCGGAACAGGCCGGATTCCCGGCGCTCTGGCCAGCCACTCGGTGGCAGCGGCACAGGCCGTGGCGGTGCAGGCAGCGGCCGCCCAAGCAGCCATGGTGGCCCAGATGGCGGCGCTGGAGCAGCTGCGGGACAAGCTGGAGTCCGGCGAGCCGCCAGAGAAAAAGATGGCGCTGCCAGCAGAGGAGCACCACAGACTCCTGCAGAGGGCGCTGCAACAAAACCTGCTGGCCATGAACGCGCAGATGCCAATGAACATCCGGATCAGCAACCAGGGTAATCACCGTGGCACGGAGGTGTGGAAGGGGTGTGTCAGCGAACGAGCGGTTCTCAGTGGGTTTACCGGGTTAAGGGGCTGTCAAGTTAAGGTGCTGTGCGATCTTGGTAGACATTTAAACATTGATCAACCAATTCGGGAGACTTCAAAACTGTGAGAACTGCTCTCCTCTGCCTTTCTGTCATTCATGGGGTCGAGGAATGCATGCACTTGTGCTCACTAGGTGTCCGGTGAAGTTTTGTGCTGATTCACATGAAACTCATAAACTTACACTTTCAGGATCATTTGACAGTGAATTATGTCACCAAAACCAAAACATTGTTTACTAAGCACAAGTTTAACAGATGAAATATGTCTGATCAGTGGTTAGTAATAAATTAATTAATGGTAGGTTACCCATTTTGTACAGCACTCATAGTTCCTGTATTTTTTTTCTTTCGCTCAAGCTTTGGGGAGTCCCTAAATTTTAAGCAAATTTCTAATGGAAAAATTACTATTTATTATGTGGTTAACAGTAGCTGTCTAAAGCAGTGAAAATGGGGATTTTTTTACTGACAGATTTAAAAACATGAAGAAGGATTAGCAGTCCCCAGAAATGTAGAAATGCAAACCCCACCCGTCTCATCTCTCTACGTGACACAGACTTGAGTTGGTTTAGTTGGAAATGTTCTGTGAACCGACTTTTTGTTGGTTCAACGTGGCTGAAATTGTTCTTACTAAAGATTTTTGTCATAACTGGAAAGGTCACATGAAGCTTGAATGAAACTTCAGACGTGGGCGATGACGCGTCTCTCTCTCCCACAGACAGCAGACAGGACTCAGCCCTCACCGCCAATGGCATTAGCAGCATCAGCATGTCAGTGGAACTCAATGGGATCCTCTACGCTGGTAGGAGATTGGCTTCACTCCCTACCTTGCATTGAGGTGCATTGTTCTGCAATTCGTAAAGCTGGTTTTCATCACGCAGTGTAAATCATCAAGGCTCAAACTCAACCAAGCGCAGCTTTGTTAAGAAAAGAATCATCCAACGTTACAATAATTGTATTGTATATTACAGTATTCATAAACATGGCTTCAGAATGAGGCAAGTGGGAGATTTCCGTCTTCATCGGTCATTACCGTAATGCTGTTCATTTGTTTTTAGGTGTGCTTTTCGCTCAGGCAGCAGGGTCAGGCCCATCAGGATCATCAGTTTCCAATAACGATAAAGCATCTGTTGGACGCAGCGGGCCCCAACAATTCCCCAACACGCCTACCTCATCCTCCTCCACCAACCCATCACCTTAACTGCCTCAGACTGCTCTTTTCAACAGCTATCTTAAGCCAAAAAAAACAACAGCATTTACTCAATGGTCTATGCCAAAAAAAGAAACTGGGCAAAATGGAAAACCAAATAACTTGAAGCACACTATCTCAGGTTCTCTCATTTACCACTAATTTTTTTTTTTTTTTTTTTGTCTGTCAGCCAAACTAATGATGAAAATAACAAGAGCCAGTATGTGATGGATATATGCACAACCTGTGAATAATTTATTTTCTTTCCGTAACGGCATAGAGTACCTGAGTACAATAGAGTAGTAATTTATACAATGTCACACCTCTAAAACTGAACTGAAATATCACACCTCAAAGAACTTTTTATTTTCTATATTACTGAAAAAACGACAGCTTCTCTTAAAACAAAAAATGAAAAGGAATTTGTTTTCTACTTTATATTAATGTTATTATATGCAATGGTAATTACAAGAGTATATTTAGGGTTCTAAAAAAGAAATATGTAAATATCTTCTATTTTGTTGATGAGATTGATAGTTTAGTACAGTGTTTCTCATTTCGGATTTTGGAGGACCCCATCCAAGGAGTTGTCCATCTCTCTTCAAACAACTGTCAACAATACTGGGCAAAAAAGGCTAAATTAGTAAAATGAAGGCAATGGTTAGTCGGTTAAAGTGATGAAAAGCCTGGTCGGGATTAAAACCAGCTCACGCAGAGATGCTCCAGGACTAGAGTTAAGGACCACTGAATTAGTGCATCTGTTCTTTTCTTCTGGGCGTAACAAAGCATCGCTCCAACCGTGCCATTTTAAACATCTTTTCAGCTGGCACAATACAGATAAAACACAAGGCAATGTTTAATCGGTAACAGGAGGCATATGACTGTAGGCACACCTCAAAATCCAACCTCCCGTTAAACCAGCTAGTAACTGCAGCAGGCTGGACTGCAGTCAGTTGGTCTTGCAGTGCTTATCATAATCAATATCGCTCTGCTCTGTGATTGATTTGTTTGCTGTTATCGCAGGATACTCTTCTAGGTTCCCCCAAAATTACAGAAATGAAAATTCATAGCTTGACACTGACCGGCTCAAATGGCTTGTACTGTTGTCCCTGCAGATTCTGCTGGCAGGTTTCAGCATAAGGAGCCCTTCCTGTCACTCAAGAGGGAAAGTTAGGCCCCTAGTTATGGTTTTGCATCGGGACTGTACAAAGACGTATGGTTTAAGGCAGGATTGCAGTCGGAAAAGATCGGGTACTTGTGTCTCGCAGAGGAATGGATAGGGAAATTGTGCGTCCGTGTCTGTGTGTGCGTTAGACACTAAATTTAAAGGGGCTAGCTTTGTTTATTATTAGGCTGGAAAATGTTATGGGCTTTGGAATGTATTCATAAACGACTAAGACTGAGACGAGATGGGGAGTCGTAAACATTTCACTGTAACGTAAATGAATGACCGTTTCTTTGCCTTCCTTTAAAACAGACCTTGATGTCGCCCGGGCTTGGAAAAGGGCGACTGTGTTGTGATATAGTGATGCGCTGTGCTTTAGACTCAGCGATAAGCTTCTGTGCCATGAGTATGGGCTCTCTCTGTGCTATTGACCGGGCATCGTTTTTAGGCAATGTTTATTAATGCCAACCTCACGCTAGCCAATCGTTATCGCACTCCTTCTCTCGGGCCTTCGTGATGTAGTAGAGTCAGATCTTCAAGTTTGTTATCAGTTCCAGCTTGAAGAAACATGAATACCTCATTGATACGCATTAGCAAATTAGGGACCTTGTTACAACAGACAATGTAACCGTTTTATTTCTTGTTTTTAAACATTACCAGGGAATGACAACAGAGATGAGTTTTAAATCATTATTGATCTTTTCCAGGTATGATTCAGTACATCATGTTGCATTGCTATATAGTTGTGCAACCCTCTCCCTTCTGCATGTAGATTTTAAAGCTAGGCAAATACCATTCAGCTTTACAAGGCTGTACTCATTGTTACCCATTTATACACAGATTTATTTATTTTTAAATCACCCAGTGTCTTAGGTTGAACATTTAAAAAATACCTCACCGTCCCTCCTGAATACATTACTGCTAACCTACTGCTTTGGCGCGCACACGCTCAGAGTTAAAGGCCTTCCTTGACTTGTTTGAATGTATCTGTAGTAAGGAGATTTGTCAGGCGTGAACAGTTTACCAGTAATTTTAGACTTGGGCTACAGTGCTCGTTGCCCGTGTGTTATTGGCTGGATTGTTTTGCCTTTTATCATCTGCATTGATTTCCTTGTGAAGAGGAATCCTCATGGGGGGAAAAAACCTTCTAAGTATTTATTGGTTATTGGTTGCTATGGCTGGTTATGAAACATAACGACCTCATCAACATTTTGGAAGTGTTTGCACTGATTTCTTTTTATAAAGGAGTTTCTGCCCTTCGTTACCATCAGTGGAACGACTAGAATCAAAGCGAGCCACTATCATTAGGAATTCTGCATATCAAATTAAGTATCTGCATTTGGTAGGCAGTTGCTATAACATCACTAAACAGAACTGGTAAAGTCCAGCGTGCTTCCATTTAAAGATGGGTGAATTTAGTTTGCTTTAAGGGTTCATGTCTCTTCCATAATTGGTTAGAATAATTATTATTTACCAACTACTGGTGCGTTTTGGGGCAGAGTGCATCACCGTTATATAGAAACCTTCATTTTTATTCAGACTCATTATTGTAATTTAGCTGTATAGGTCTGATATAAAGTGCATTGACTGGACTCTTTGAATGGTTCTCACTCCAAAAGGGACAATTCCTATTTGGCTGTGTCATTTTCTGAAAAAGGATTGAACAGTTGAGTGCAAAGTCATGTCTCAATCCAGAGGCATAGAGAAGTTGTTAAACACAAAACCTCAGGTAAATACAAAGCTATTTTTTTCTGTATTATCATCTTCAGGGTTTAAGTTTAGGCGGCGTTTCCTCATAATTCCAATTATGAATTAGAAATGTGTAAATTTGCATGAATGCATTTTTTAAAAACATTTTTTTATTTGCGGCACATGCAATCCAGAGACATACCGAACCAACAACTTGGAAATGTCTCCTAGAATCTTGATCCTAACTTCTTTATCTGTACGGAGCTATATAATGGGCAAGTGTGTTCAATGGATCCATTCTCTGTCATGCACCTCGCTGGTGCCGATTATCTGGTCATTGTAAGAATAATCAGTACTAATGCGTCGACTGAGTGTGGCCCATTTGCAGACATGGAACTTCCGGTTCTCTTTGGTACTGCTCTATAGCAAAATTATCCTTGTGGAGGTAAAGTTACAAATCGGTGAATAACAGTGTGCAATCTCAGGTCTCATTTCAGGAAAACATACTCGCATCAATATGAAAGTTTAAAAGAAAAGGGTGTTGGGTGTGTTATAGTTCGAATTTGGGTATCACACTGTTGTTTGACTTAAAGGAAAGTAAAACACATGCTTAAATGGCTATTATGAGTTTGCTGGTAAACCATTAAGGGCGTTCCTTTATGGGCTTGCCAAATGACATTTAAAATGGCTGTTTGCTGTTCTGACAACACTTCATGTCAGAACAGTAAACATCTATGTTCTCATTGGAAAGGGTTACCCTCAAACTCTATACACCAGTACAAGCAAAAAAAAAAAGCTTATAGTGTCTGTTTTATTTTATCCCGGAAATCATTTCCTTGGATAACATCAGAGATGGCTGAGAGCACGTTTAGTGTTCCCAGGATGTCACAGAAATGAAGGGATGAAACAATGTTCCAACCTTAAACCTTTCCCTGCCACATAACCTTTTAAGGAGAGTTAATTTTCACTACACAATTACAAGCACAATGACTGCTGACCATGAGATAGATGTTTATGTTCTGTATTCAGGAAATAAAATGGTAGTTGGGAGACTAACAAAAAAATCAATCTTTCCTCAGACAAGTACTGTTATTCAGATTGACCTCATGACCTTCTGATCTTCTGAGAAACATTCAAGGTCCTGGAAGATTTATGCTTCTTTTTTTTTCTCTCTCCTTATGAAGTCACTAAGGCATAGCATTCAGAAATGTCTATTTTTATTACAGAGGTACAAATGCCAAAGCTATCACTCTGGTTTTAGTTAATACCATGGTAACTTCAATTAGCATGTTTATTTAGCATTCTCAGGAAAATAATATGTCATATGTTTTGATGTTTATCAGGACATTACAGGATTGAAAGAACCCCTCATGGTCTTACTCCACTCTGATGTGAGCTTTTTTCAAATCTCCATGTTGAATAACTTAAACACAACGGGTCAAGGACAGGTATTACTTATTTGTCAACACCACCAAAAAATCATGTAGCATAAGAGACTTATCCATCCATATCATAAAATGGGTGTTATGTCTGTGGTGTCGGCCGAACGTTTCGGTGGAAATCAATGTGTCATTTTGACAATATCCAATATGCAAATTGTTTTGTCTTTTGTTGCGCATTCGGTTGTAGATCAAGGTTAAGGAAATCTCCTCTGGTCTAATGGATTGTTTCAAATGGGCTGGTACTGTAGTTGGTAGCATTTGGTGGAATGGCAAAGATTGTAAAGGGGTTCTGTTTATTTTTTTCCTATTCTGTTTTTACTGGGTGTTGGTAGATTGGAGGTTTTTTAATGCCCCCCCCCCCTTTTTTTTTTTTAAACAATTTTTTAATCTACATAAAAATTTGTTGTCTTTGTTTTACATCTTGGGTCTTCTCTTTCAATTGAGAGAGACTCTAGATATACACCGGTCATGCTGAAATCATTACAAACTCTTCAAGCTCACCCAGGTCTCGTGTCCAACATTGAATAAAACCGGTTTAGGATATTTGCAACTGCCACAGGTTACAGCACAGATTTTAGAGATGTACAAACTGTCCCATGGACGTGTTCAATCATTTTGAATCTGCTCATTTTAGATTTTGTCAGTTGTTGCTTCAGCAGGGTTGGGGTGAATCATTTAGTTTAATTTCTATTGCCTTATGGATTCAAACATGCAGCAACAAAATTAACCACTCATTTAATAAAATGATAGTGTTAATAATATTTAATACAACACTATCATAATACAATAATTAATTACCTTCTTGTTGAGTTCCTCTGTATTGTTATTTTTTTATGCATAGTCATCAGGTGACAGGAATGGTCTTTATTAAGGCTCGGTATTGTTTTGCTTTTAACATATCAGTTGAATAATCCCTTTGTGTTTTCATGTGCTTGTTATTCCATTGATCACAAAGATTGCCAGCATCAAGTTGCCTTCTGTCGCAATGTAGGGGACGAAGTTGCCCTTGAGCAGAGGTGTTGACAAAAACAGTAGGGTCAAAATGGACTAAAGGCCAGCGCGTGAGTGAGTTTATGTATGTTTGGAGCTTCATGCAGAGATTTTTCAGATGGCCGTCCTTTTGTTCTTCTGCAGCAGAAATGGGACCGTGGGTGCTCTAAATAATTATTTTCTTGTAAGGGCGTGTATAAAAAAAGGTTTATTATGCTTCAGTAACTGCTATTACAGTTGCCTCAATGGACAATCCTAACGCGGAACTTATTTGCTCATGCATTCAAATTGAAAAAGCATAAAAGTTGCCGGCTATATTAAATCAGTGATGTGTGTCAGAGTTGCCTTGTAGCTGATGTGGGAATGCTCTCACCACCAAAGAGGAGGGTTGAAACTGGCACACTAAAAACATGCAACAGCACAGACTTCCAAAAGGCTTAGCCCGTCTGCACGCGAGACACGCAAGGTCCGGTATGTTGGTAGTAAATCAAGCTCTTACTGAACCCCCGGAGAGCAAATGTGATGCCAGGTGGCTACTGTGCGGAACAGATGCACGCACATTTAATGCGATTGCAGAAACTTCACAATTAAACTTAAAATAAGCTTGCCTTTTGTGTACTTTTTATTTTTAGGTGTCCATAGAAGGGTTTCACGGAAAATCTGACTGAATTTTTAGACTTATTCCTAAAGCATTATTCCTCCTATTCAATAAAAGCTTCCTCTACCTAGTTAGGTCAAAAAGACTGTATGTTGCAGGGACAACCATAACGTTCGTGCTGGCTTTGTTAAAGAAAAAGATTAAGATATATAGATGTCTAACTTCTGTAATTGTGAGATGCCTTATGCTGTGACAATTGTTATCTGAGTTCCCCCATATATAAAATGAAGTATTATGCTTTTAACAATGGCTTCATTGTATTTTATTCTTTTTATTCTTTTATTTTTTATCTTATCCTTTATTAACTTATATTTTAATTGTCAATTTCTCTAAAATTATCCATCTTTAATATCTCAAGGAGTACTGGGCTAATATTTCTACTGTGATATAATATAATGGTATAAACAATATATTGAAATATATTGTTTATCATATATAAAGAAATACAATACACAAATGAATAATTTGTCTTTCACCTCTCAGGAAATACACTTCTACCTCCAATTTTACATTCATTTACATTTACTTAGCAAGTGTTACAGTTTATAATGTGCTAAAATGGTTGCTTTATCTTATTTTATTGGTTTTAAGAATATTTTAAAATTTCAGCCTTGACCTAATGTTTAGGAAAGACTTGTTTCTTTTTCTTTTCTGTATTTGTGTATTTCAAAATAACTTCTGATGGTAGCAACTTATTTAATCAAACCAGAAGCTGCTCAAAATTAAAGCAATGTGCCGTTAAAATGAACATGTATAGCATATCATGACTTTAATGATAATTTAGCCAAATCCTGCACAAATTAGCTTCCATGTGGTTTACAGCAATGATCTGGTGGACCATTTCTGAAGTAATTTCTGTTAGCAATGTAACTTTCTGCCTTGTTATTGATAATTAAAAAGATCTCTTAAAATTTTGTTTGCGTTCTTGTACTACTGAAGGCAAATGTAGTTATTATCAGATCAAATGCTTCGATCAGCTAAAATTATGCAGCAATTTGCAAAAAAAATAAAATAATAATAATTTCAATCACTTTTCTTATAAATGTACATTATTGACAGTTTGACTTCACTGGAAGGCCTTTTCCCAAACCCGAAAACAAAATTTCTGATGTGACAAAGCATTGTACAATTTCAGTAAAGGGCGTGTCTTTATTTAAAAAAAAAAAATGATTTGCCTAATTTTCTTTATTGTTGTACAGTATGTTGTATCTTTTGATTTTTACAAAGGTTCAGGTGTTACTTTTTGGTAACTAATAAGCATAAGATAAACAATAAGAAAAGGAAAATACACTTTAAAAGTTTACATTTTATAACCAGATATTGAACTCAGAATGTGATTCCAAACTGGAGAGTTGTAACTGTAAACAAATACTAAAATTACTTCAATAAAATAAAGTTCTGCTATTATTTAGTCTGCTTGGCTCATGATTCCAATTTCCCCTCTCATCCTGTGCTGAATATTTTTCCACATGTGAAATATCTCCCAATTTGAACCAAGTTCATTCAGTATCACCATCGTTTCAAGTTTTTCACATTGGCTAAAGAGTTACTGGATTTCACAGGATGATTATAAAGCAAAATCATAACCAGGGTGTTTTAAAAAAAAAATTGAATTGAGCTTGCCTGATCTTATTGAATCTTGCAAGGTCTAGTCTGTTCGGTACATTAAAACGAGACCATCCAGGAGGAAATGGCAATTTAAGTAAGTAATATTTTATTTGGAATGGACTTGTTTAATATTTTCTGCCAATTAGGAATTACCAATTGTACCCGGCACTCTGCTACCAATCCTACCACCAGGCTCGGGGAGGAAGTGTGTCTGTGGTCTCGTCCAATTTTAGTTGCCTTCGAGCCACAGTCTCGACACTCTGCAGGCAGACAGCCTGCACGAGAGGTTCAGCACCGATTTGAGGACAAGCTGTCGGGAGACACTGGTTAGCGTTGAGCTACAGGAAGCTTATTTTGTTCCAGTTAACAGCACAGCAATATCCACTAAATGAGTGGAATGATTAAAGGAAGTCATTTCAGCGATACCAGACCTACACTATATGGACAAAAGTATTGGGAGCTCTTAGATACAGAGATTTTTGTTTTACAAAATCCCCAAATGTAATTGGGTGACTGCAGAAGTAATTTGCAGCTCCATCCAACCAGTGAAACTTGACTACCTTGTTGTTGAATCCTGGGCAACTCTTTTGCAAACATTATTATCCTGGCAACCCATAGAGGCCCAGATATCAGTTAAGTGACACTCTGTTCTTGTTCTCAGATACCTGATGTCAAGAGACAAGGCTGAGGTCCAAACTAGATTCGTTTCAATAAAAGTAAACATGAAGGAAATGGCTCTGGTAGAAAATTTAACTTAAATTTACCAAAACGGAACCCTCTTGTCAGGCTATCGGAAGGGCACCTTCCTCTTTCTCCAGGAAGCTCTCTGCTCTCAGTTTTTTTTATGTCACCCAATCAATCATAGGCTAAATGGCTGGTCCACAGTGGCCTTCTGAGGGATTTAGTGCTGGAAATTCTGCAGCCATTTACTCCGGAAATTTCCTGGCTTGGCCATATATTAATTACAGAGATCACTGTGTCATGTAATTGTCGCCTGTAGTTATATAATTAACTCTTTACAATGCCATCTGATTCAGATAGTCATTAATCTTAACGCCTTGATTCCAAAAATCCTTATGGTTCAGTAGGAGTCAAACACATACTGTTTTATTCTAAAAAATTAGCACAACAAAAATGCTAGCAAAATGTTACTCAGTAGTGTGTCGGATCACTGTTGTGATGCATGGCTAACATGATTGCCACGTGGCATGGAGTAACAAAAGGTCTGAGATTCCTCTGCAGGAAGCCACTTTACCTGTCTTGAGCTATCACGTCACGTGCGTACATTTCCTCATCAACAACGTGCCTTGCATCTGAATCTCTTGGGTAGGAAGGAACATTCATTTGTTTGTCGCTAGATCATCAACACTACTGTATAAAATTGAAAAACTTTTTTTTGGCATGGACAGTAATTCAGGATACATTTCAAAATTCAAATTTGCAATTTTAAAAATCTACCTTGTGGCTCTGGTAGTAAAAGCGCTTGCCTGAGGCCAAACTGAAGCCTCTGAGCTTGGAGTTTGTTGGTTTGAATCCAGCTCATGTAATTTTCGCACAGCGGCAGTGCACCATTGGCAAAGCACTGCCTAGAGACTGGGGTGGTTTAAATCAGCCAGTCTACTGTCAGCTCACCACTAACATCTCCTACCGGCTTCCGGGGGGACCTGCAAGACTAGCAGTACCATCGAGAGGGACGTTCCTCTCCTCCAATCGGCGCTGAACCTCTCATGCAGGCTGTGTAGTGAGGGGCTCAAAGTCCACTCACACCTGTTTTATGTTCCTGATTTTAATTTCCCAGTTACAACAATCAACACCCAGCTTCCAGGACATCCCAGTGATGACAACACTTGTCGGGTTCTGCAATGTGTCGGGAGAATTGTTTTGCAATCCTTTTCACTAGCTGGTTTTGGTTCTTCAGGTTTTTCCCTTCATAAGGTTTTTAAATTATCGGATACAGATAAAATGTCAATGGTATGTGCTACTGGATGAGGAATGTACTGACATGATAATTGTCTCTTTTAATCAACCTGAAGCATGTCTGTTTCTTTTTTCCTGATCTGTTCTACGTTCTACGCTAATTTAAGTTTGCACAGGTTGTGCCAAAGAAAGGTTAATTGGAGAACTCTAAACTTCTGCCTGTCTGTGTCCTAGCAGATCTTTTTTTTTAATACTACTTATAATATTTCAGGGTACATTTTTAAAGTAAATTTCTGTCTTTAAACAAGAGGGAGGACGGACTGGTTTACATTGCTTTTCAATTGCTCATGTATTTTCCAAATATTTAAAAGATATAAACAGGAGAATATATAACAGGAGAGTCGTGCCTGAAACTTAAAATAAAACTCATAAAACTGAAAAATGTAATTTTCAGAAATATGCACCATAGTTACTAAACCTGTTTATCATATTCTACTTTATCCATTGCAATAACAACATACAATAAAGAAATAATATGTTTTTAAAGATGATATTCTTTTTTCAAATGTCAGTACCCAGCAATGCCGTGGGCGGGCTAGGGTGCATGGCTCTAGGCAGGTAGCTAGCTAGCTCATATGCTTGTGAGATGCATGACAAAGCTAACCGCGCTAAGTAAAACAGACAGATATTCAGTACCATTCAGTAGCACTGACTTCATTACTCCTTTACATAACTATGCTCAGAGCCAGACCTAACCTCATTTAGCCATCGAACAATAACATCCATGTCTATTCCATTACTCCTGTGTCTCCCCTATGTTCCTTACTGCCAGTCAGTGCAACAGGACCCACGGTCCATGTCCTACCTAGTGGCTAACTAGCCTGTATGATCCACTGTTCACAAAGCACAGGCAGGTAAAGTACCAGCGCCACAATCTCCCATAGGGCCGTGCAGCCACTCTACAGCCCAATTTTCCACACAGGCTCCCATCAATGCCCAAACGCCTCAGGGGTTCTCAGGAGTTTTTTGATTCTCTGATTACACATGAATTTTTTTGTGCAAAGGATGCAATCCTCGGGGCAAATTGCTTTATCCACTAATTTTAAAATCTTTCTTCTAGAAGCAGGGGTTGTATCTGTTGTACAGTCTTCTAGTGATAAATACAGCAAAAGACTGGCTTGGAGCCTACATAAAACATTAGATGAAAACGGTCTCCTTAATTGCTTTGTTTCCCGATTCATATTTTTTAAAATATACATTATCATAACTTAATTGTATTTGGTTCTTACTATAGCTCTGTTCACTGTCAGGCTATCACATACAACCAAATTATACCATTTACTTTTTTCATTTATACACACCATTTGCATTTTGGCGCATGCAAATAACACTGATTAAATTGCAATAACAGCACAGGACATTTCGCTCAAACTAAGGAATTAACTTTACACATCTTGAGAGTCTGGAGACCAATATATCTATAAATAAGCATATGGTATAATTATAATCCTCCCTCCAAACCGCAGATCCCGCACATGTGGCAGAGAGACAAAGACGGCTGTTGTCTGCATGACCTCGGTTCGCGCTGCTTTTACTGGTTACGATGTGCCTTACAAATCCCTGGCTCGGGGGTAGGCACCTGGGCGACCTAATGTTGGACGGGAAGTGTTCCGAATTCCCTGGCATAGAACACGACAGTGTGTTCTGGTACTGCTATGGGAAAACAAATGTTTTTTCGTGATTCTTAAACAAAATATAAGACGGGAAATCTAGTTTGGTATATACTACTTATAAATCCCGATAAGTATGGTAATCGATTTTGTAATATTCCCTTGTTAAAATGAGAGCCGAACATTACTGTACAGTGTTACAGACAATTTATGAATGTCTTATGGAAGATTCCTTTTGTTTTGTAGTTACAAATTTGGTCATCGGTCGTTCAGCTACGTAGTTTTGGATTTGTAATGTTTTTCTTTCAAAAGGAAACTAGTTTATGCGTGCGGATGTGGAGTGATACATAAATGGCTATAAGTATCGAACCTTTAGAAAAAAAGATTAATTCGAAACTTTTAGCAGATTTGTGACAAACGCTTGCTTCTAAACGCCCCCTCAATATATCCGCCTACAAGTTATTCGCTCCATATGGTTTCAGTGATGGGGGCTGGGGTAAGGTAGTATTTTGCCTGACCTGAAATTTGATTCAGAAGTTTGAAGGGGGAGAAGTAAACGAACGAAATGGTACAGTCTAACGGGGCAGAAATTCTCCATGAAATAAATTTCAACGTATTACCTACAGCATAAGTGCACACATCGTTTCGAGTGGCCCGAATTCACAGTAAGTTGGGTTTTAGCATTCGTTTTAAAAATGTAATTTATCATATCATGCATAAAATGTTTTGTATGGATAGTTCGAAGATCTATTTGCAGATAGTTCTTTCACAGTTTTTAAGAAAGCTGTAACTTGGAAACCAATGGAATAAATAAGATACTTATCAAAAAAGAAAACGCGATTAAATAAATACTACTAATGGGTTGTCAAAGTTTTTTGTATGTCGTTTAATTCATACATTGTGGACACATGGAAGTAATTACATAATTTTGCCTTTTTCATTCACTCTCAAGAATTACCAATACCTATCCTGTTTTATGCCCATTTTAGGCGAGGTTTCAAACTGTAACTGCTGCGCATAATATAAATTAGAAAAGGAAAAACCATTTTTGGATATGTAACACACACCTGATAAAGGCAGAGAAAATTCGTGCTTCTTTCCATTTAATGCGTATAATTAAACTACACGTATGCATCTGTTGCCGCATCTGTAGTCTAACCCCCCCCCCCCCCAAAGGTATAGTAGTTGTTATGTTAATGCTTAATTGTGCATTAATCTCGATGTTGCTAGTTCATTACCCAAGATATGAACGATGCTTTCCGCAGTTTGCTATATCTCTTCCTCGGGTTGGGAAACGTGCCTTTTTTATTTAGACGATGTGCCAGTAGCGTTTTGGTCTTTCGATCAGACAAAGCGACGCCCGCCACTTCTGGACCAGCGGTCGGGTCTAAATTGAATTCCCAGATGTGCATAACTTCGCACCACAGTGGAGAAACACTTCTGAACCACAATGGCTGACAAAATAACCAGTTGTACAGATTTGAGCTTAAAATTTCCGCCGCAACATCGGTTAGTTCTTCTACGATTAAGCGTTGCCTGTGCAAGTATAGTTCATGTAAACATTATTTCTGAAGGAAAAGTCTTTGTAAAATGACAGAGAATCCAACATCCCTCACGTGTCTACAAATCTAGCTTGTGATTTTATACGCCCAGACTTCCATGTGGCCACTGCAAAGCTCAAACATATTGTCTTTTACTTTGAAGTTACTCTGCAGCCCCAGCTTGCTATATCACTGCACTATTGGCATATAAGGACAGGGCCATTGATCCATTTGTCACAATTGCCATCATATTTTTAAACAACATCATTTATCTAACACCAGTGTATGTCCTTAATGTTTTAGGAAGTAAGAAAACTAAGCCATTTTTTAAATTTTATTTTGTCATTTATAGATCGTGTGACTATGACATCAACAGGGCGCCTGGCCAGCAACCACCGTGATTTTAAGGAGTTCGACAGTGTGAAGGAGTCCATCAGTGACATCATTAATCAGTTGCAGGACATTGACCCTGCCCGTCTGTCCTTCTCTCCCTTCCTGGATCTGGACACTCAGATATCCTTGGCACCGGTGTCTGATAGCCCAGAATCCTCCGTGGAGGAGCTACACTCCACCTCTCATTCCATCCCAGGCTCCCAGCACTCTCTGGAGCACCTGTCTGTGGCTGAGTGTCCAGACCGTAAGTGATGTTGTTCTTTGACGCGAGAGTAAATGCTTTAGAATGTAATGGTTTCGGAATGTTTGGGTTGCAGTCATTTCAGGTGTCAAGGATAGAATTTAGAATGTTTGGGTTGCAGTCATT
>JAOVYW010000029.1:380382-402646 GCA_025775045.1 Hiodon tergisus
AGGACTGCAGGACTTCACGTCCCCTCGAACAAGGTTGATGCATTTGATCCTTGTTATTATCGGGAGATTATCCTGGTACACAGGTTCTTGCCACATCAAATTTTTATTATGTGGCATGGGATTCATGACACCAGTTTGAACTGTGCCAGTTCAGTCTTGGAAAAGGAGTGACAGTTTTTAAAGAAAAAAACATTTTTTAACAAACATTATCTATGTAGATGTTGGAGGTCTTAAAATAATTTAATATAATGATCTAGATTAATCTTCTATATTTCGAGAAGTTGAATGTTTGTTTTATAGTTCATATTAAAGGTTGAGAATTTGACTATGCTATGAAGGGTGTAATTTATTGAATTTATTTCTGTATAACATTCTGGGCTTTTGATAGTAATCTGTGATCTGAGCTGTGACAGGGAGCCAGTGTAGTTTGATTTGAATGGGGGTAGTATGGGTGAACATCCTTGACTGGGTGACTGAGCAGCTGAACAGCAGTGTTAATTAGTTAAATTAATTGGGGTGGTCTACTAGAGGAGGCTGGCAGGCCAATAGTGATTTGCAATAGTCCAGACTGGATTTCACCAGTGCCTCGACCAAGGATCGAGCCACTGAAGCAATGTCATGATCATGGTCCATGATGACTCCCTGATTCTTGACGTGGCTTTGATGCCTTTCACTGAGATGCAGACATTCTGGAAAGGAGTGTTCGACAGCAGTTTCCCTAAATGGCCAACAGAGGCTTTAGGATTTGTACTTTATTTTAATTAAGCGTCATATATCTAGCCTACAGTTTTTTGATAATGCAAGCTCAGGGGTTCGCCAACAGTGAATTGTGAAGGACAAACACATTAAATAGATGATCATCATGTTTGGTGGTAGCTAATTAAAACTTTTATTTTCTTCTAAAAAAGAAGAAAAGTATTTGAGCTTGGATATTTATAACAAGATTAAAATTTATTTGGTTTTGTTTCATTTTTATTTGATAAATATATATTTTAATTTATTTATAATAGTTATGGGCACTTTCATTTCTGTTACAATAAATAATTTCAACAAAAATTGGTTAATGTTACTGTATTTACCATATGGCTCTTAAGGAATAACATTTTTTGATATTGGCTTTTCCCATTAGGTATCAAGTTTAGTAGTCTGGCAACTGCGAAGCCTTTATGCATTCATTATTACCTTTGAATACAATCTGATATCTGATACCCAACCTTTTTTTGCCATTCCATTCCATCCATTTGTGTGAATTAAGGAATCTCCGGTTATGTAAAAATTTAAGTTCTCTTTCAGTAAGACTGTATATTTGTATTGTATTTTAATTATGTAATTTATGACATTTTCAAAATGGATAATAAAAAATAAGAAATAAACACATTTTGAGTAATATTCCGTGTCTGATATCAAACAAAATCCTTTTAAAAGCTCATCTGAATATTAATTTAGTTTAAGATCATTTCAGTCGTTCAGGGAATCAAAGACATCTTTCAGGGAAATGAAAGTATTTTTAAAGAAATTTAAGGTATCTTTCAGGGAATTTAAGGTATCTTTAAAGGAATTTAAGTTATCTTTCAGGGAAATAACGGTATCTTTCAGAGATTTTAAGGTATCTTTCAGGGAATTCAAGGCACAGCGAAATGGATGTTCTTTTGATCTTAGATTCAACTAGTTACCAGAAGCAAGAATGAGGCTAAATACAAAGTTTATTTACAGTTGGAACCACACCTAAATAAAAAAACTTACAAAGCAAATGATTCAAAAGCACAAGTATTACTAAGAAATGTTATTTAAGTCTGTTCCCTTCATGAAAAGGAGTTTGCTTAAATGCTTCAGTGAGCTACCATGTTTCTGGCATTTATCTGTCAGCTGACCCGCGACAGATACTTCCTTCTATACGGCTTTACTGTGGCTACTGAAGCCTAAATTGTTAAATTTGTCCTTGAATACATAGAATTTATAAATATAACATAAAAACAAAAACAAATGAAGTGTGAAACACTCTGAACTCTGAGCTTTCAAAATAAAGAACACGAGTGGTGCTGCTGGAAGGGCACAAGGTTGCCATGGGGTCTCAAGTCACTTTCAACTTTCAGAACCATCTTTCTCATTGAGGAGACAGGCTTCAATCTGTTCTCCTAGGTTGGAGAAGGTGGGTCTATCCTCAGAAGTATAGGCCCAGCACCTGAGCATCATGTTATAAACCTAAGAAACACAGGACATAAATCATTAGAAAATGAAAATGAAAAAGAGTCCACCTCTTGCAGAAGATGATATCTTTGTAAATTATCTGTTTTATTTAAGAAAACTTTCCTACCTCTGATGGGCATTGAGGAGGAGATGGCAACCTCCAATTGTCCTTTAAGATATTGACCAGGTGCATTGAGACAGATGGGCCCTGCACATCATTCCCAATCCTCTGAAGACATAACTGCAATTAGGGGAAAAGAGTTACAAATATGAAGAGAACACTTATCATTCACCTAATTTTTGATCAAATCATAAATGAGTTAAGAAAGTCATCAAATTATGAGCAATTCAGTCTGGGACTGCATCCACACAACATTTTTACTCATAGTAACCACATTTAATCTATGTGTATATGAAGGAATCATTTGTCTTTATTGAAACGTTTTAGCCTGAAATTGCCATGAAAAAAGTTCATATTTAGTTCATATGTGAAATCATTCTAGTTGACTGCTCTCATTGTATTTGTCCAGGAATAGTACGTGACTCCTGTAAACTCACCCGCTTTGGGTTCCTACTGTGATCACAATATGTAAACAGCTCATACAGGACAATTCCGAAGCTCCACACATCGGATTTGTGTGAGAACTTGGATTCAGTAATGGACTCCGGAGCAAACCTGTGTTTGGAGTGGGACAACAGTTTTTTTTAAAACTAGATAGCAGTCTATATAGACTTTTCTACCCGGTGGAGTAACAGGTTATTGGAGCCTCAGCTTAGGACATTTGGCAACATATATGACGGGCACATTCACAATCAAAAGCAGATAAAAGATCCGGGAAGAATCACAGAGCATTTCAGCTTGTTCCTTAAATGTGCGTCATACTTTGTTTAAACTGGACAAATAGGGAAGTGGTTATGTTCCAGTGTAATTAGACAATGACCGTCTCAAACAATCCTTAAACTTGCCCCAATCAGGAAATCTATTGTGTTTTATTTTTCCCCCCTTGGCAAATGATTAAGTACTGACTGGTATGACCGGTGGATGGATTGTTATAAGAATGACTAAGTTACTGCTGTGAGTGTGAGTCCCTTTTAAATAACCGAACTGTTAAATTAGAAATGTGTTATTAAATTAAATTAAATGCATTTTTAAAAAATTACACAGTCATTGGTAAAATGTAAAAGAGACCATTGAAAAGAGATTCACAGCAGTAACTTAAATCAAAAGAGCTTGAGCTTCTACCCAGTACACTCATAGCACTTCAGCAATTATGCTTATTGAGCCCTATGATCTAAATTGTGTTGGTTAGGATTCAGATAGTTTCCCATGTGAGTGGAAGAGTACAGTTCAGTACGTCATCCAGAGCAGATTTGGTAGCGATCAGCATGGCTTCTCAAGGCCCCGTCCGCCTCCCGGGTGCCTCAAATCAGTGCTGATTCTGAATCCCTTTATACAGAGTGGCTAGTACTGTTTAAGTAGATGCTTGAATAGAAATTCTTGTTGTACGTGCCATGTTGACCTTATTTAAAAAGAGAAAACAAAAATCAAAGGCAAAGTTTGTTGTACTCACCAGAAAATGGGACTTTCTCCTGGGTTCTTCACCCGGTAGTACTCCTTGTCAAAGGGAATTATTTTCGTAAGACCAAAGTCTGCGATTTTAACTAGAACATCACTTGCTACCAGAATGTTCCTGGCAGCCAGATCCCGGTGGACATAGCGCATGCTTTGTAAGTACTCCATTCCCTGCGTGGAGAAATAAACTAAATTTTAAAACAGACAATGATTATGGCCACTCCGTTTTCTTGTCCAAAAGATATGGAAATATGGATATGGCACAAAGCAAAACTTTAACTGCTATGTGTTAAAGACTTTCACAAATTGGGAACATTAAATTAATTTGTCTGTACTTTGCAAATTTGAGACGCAAAGAGAAGCAGCCTCTTGTTGTTTAAATACTGCCGGTTCTTCTCCAGGTACCCAATCAAACTGCCATGGGGTAGGTACTCCATCATCAAACTCATGCTGAGACGCCCTAAAAAGTGACACACACATTTATATAACTCTATAACACTGAACGATATTATATAATTGGAAATAATTAGGAAAACTAGGAATACATTTTACAGTGTTTTTCAAGGTGGTATGATTTGCTGAATGCTATCTATGGGGTCTCTACTTATACTTTAATTATGTATAACATGATATATTTTTTTAAATCTATTAAATACAATTTTATTAAATGCGATTAGCGGGTTGTCAAACTTTGGGTTTGGTTCCAGCACCGGATTGAGAAACTTCGTTTGAAATATCTGTGTGAAAAAATGTACGTAAAATTCTAAATAACATTATTAATTTCTGGGATACACTTTGTATCCTAATCCTATCCTAACCCTAATCTTATTTAGTCATTTATAATATCCTGTTTTAGTGTTCTAATGGCAAATTAGAATGTTAAAATGACATTCTTTACAAATATTTTGAAACTTTTATTAAAACAATGTATTTGACTGAATAGCCTTTGGGCACCACACATGCCAATGTTCAAAATGGGTGTTCTTGAAACACCTTAGGGGTTAATTGTTAACTTGACATTTAAGCTGAACTTTGGTGAGCTGCGTTGCGAAATTTTCTAAGGATCCCTATTTACACATCCGGGAAGGACACCAATCACCTTCCCGTATTTAAGATTTAGAATGGAAAATTAGAATGTTAAATGCCATTATACACAATTAAAAAAAAACAACTTTTAACATGGCAACATATTTGCCTGAATATCAGTTGGGTTCTACACTGACCTATGTTTACATTATTATATTCTTGAATTAGCTTAGGTGTTTATTATTAACTGGACATTTAGGCGTTTGAGATTTTTAAATCGAAATTTTTATTTTATCTGAGTAGGATTATACAAGTATTCATCATGGTAATTTGACTATTTGGGCTATTATTTCATAGCCTCAAACTGAAGAATCTTTAGTAAACATTAAGCAATCACACACCTCTGCTGTTTAAATGCACTATGCAAGTTTATGACCTGAGAGCCATAAACATTTCTATTACGGAATAGCTTTCATAAACTTCCATTATGCAATTTTATGTTAGTTTTAAAAAAAACCTTTCATATAATAAGTTAATAAATCACATGCCTGACCCCCGAACTGTTATTAATGTAAATAGCGTGCAGAAAGTTCCGATTGTAATAATGCTGATATGTGGTAGTACAGTTTAATTAACTGTATAGTTAGGTGTTATTGTGGTTAGGATTTAGATCCCTCACCGTGGACTGGTTTGCTTGTTTGTGTGAGGGCTTTCTGTGTTTTCCCTTGTGTTGTCAGTTCTTTTCACTGTCAGTTCTGCCTTTGTCAAGGCGGTCGTAACCGCATGTGTAAATAAAGAGCACTTCTTCTGTTGAAATCGGTGTCTGACTCCTTGCTTGAACTTAGAAGAGTAGCAGCACTCCGAAAAACGACACAATATTATAAATTGAGTCCGCCGTCTATTTTCTTTTGTGGTACTGTGGAACTTCAGAGAATATGGCTGCTGCTGTGTCGTTTGTGGTAGCCGAAAAACTGCCAAATAACTCGAGAATGGGTTGTTCTGAGCAAGCAGTATTTTGACTCACCTAGTGGCACCGAGAAAAACCACCTCTTTTCTTAAGAACCATCTTCTGCTAACAGCGAATGTACTCGTAACGTAGTAAACAGTTGTGGCTTGACAAAAATGTGGGTTAAAGGATATTGGAAGATAATTGTCTAAATTAAATGTAAAGTCTGGCGAGTTACATTTTTTTGAGGAGAAGGTGGCGTCCAGATCAAACTGATCTTGAATTAAATATTAATTTGTCTTTTTTCCAATAAGCTATTAGCTATGTGGCATTTGTGAAATATATATATTTTTGATAATTGCGTTTGAAGAAAATTGTATTGAAATGAATGGCTCAACTTTCCTAGCTCAAACAGATTTTCTTGCAAATATGTTGGGTTATAAATGGCGCCTTGCTGACATTTACATGTAAGGTTGGAGAGATTGTACTCTTTTGAATGATGTAACTGGTGAATCCCCATCACTCCAGATATTCATAAGCATAGATTCTACATAGATTTTGGAAACTTCTCTGATGCAGAACAATTTGTTTGAATAGAAGGCTTCATCCCGTGTGGTTTCCTTCACTTCCTATACAAAACAGCAATGGGGCTGGGTGAATCCGCTGGATTTCCTGAAACAAAATTTTTTTCTTCTTCCTATTTGGACAACCAGAGTGGGCCCACACACGAGATGCCCCAAAGGAAGGGATTGTTGTGCGGCTGCCATTCAGCCCAGAAGTCTCTCTGGAAATTCACAGTCATCCACATGGACTGGGAATCCAATTTCAGCCCAAGGAAGCGTGCTACCTGAGTTATGTAGGTATTCTTGAGGAAAGCGTGGATGAAATATATTCTTTCAGGAATAGGCTTTTAACTGCCTATTTCATTCTGCTATGTGCTGATCATGAGACAGGAAGATTGTCCTTAAAGCAGTCTCAAGGCATACGGTATTGACATAACTTGGGGGTTATGCATTTTACTTTAAATGATTGTTCTTGGTTACTCTCATTAGAGTCACCGGTGTTGAACAACACTAAATAATCAGTTTATTTCTCATTTGCAATCTGGTGTTTGTGTTAACACACTTTGGCTTGACGAGGAAACATACATCCATATCCGTATCAATAGTGGCTCATTTAATGATTTACCTGAATTTAGTTCCTTACCCATGCTGTAGCAAACACCACGGTACTTGACAATGTAGTCGCAGTGCAAAGCTCTGATGGTGTGGATCTCCCTCTGAAAATCAGCCATGTTTGACTGCTTACTAGGTTGCAACTTTTTTACAGCAATTAGCCCTCCTGTGTTATCCCCCAGAGGGTCATAGCGGCACAACTCCACGTTGCCAAAGTTACCCTGTAAACATAACAAAGAGAGACCTTGGAATCCGTAGTCTGAAAGCCTACTAAAAAAAAGTTGTGTAATAGGTAATAGGTTTAATGTGTAAAGATTGGCACTCTTGAGTCAATTTGATTTCCTTTTCAAAAGAATATCTTCAGATAAAACTGGTATTGGCACACACCATTAAGACATATGGCTGTGTCCTGATCTGACAAAGACAGCCTCACATTCGTCAGAAGTTTCATGTCAAAACACTTTACTTCCAAGGATCAGAGTTAGTGGCTTTTTTACTTATTGAACACAAATATAATTTATGTGCCATTCCAATCCATATGTGATAGTTTCAACCCTGGCGTAACTCTGTGATTACACAGCTGAGCGCATTTTGAGACAGCAACCACTCCCCCTAGTGATAATTTAAAAGACCTGAAAAAAACAGATTTTTGTCAAGCACGTTTCCCTATACAGTTTAAAATATCCCTGTTACCCCAGTACACACACACACACACACACACACATATCAAATACTGAAGGGAAACTATGGTCACTATGGTCATGGTCTCAGTAACCACACTTTCGGGGGGCTATTACCTTTCCCAAATGGGAGATGTAGCGGAGATGCCGCTCCTCATAAATTGAAGGCTCTGGCTGGTATGAGAGGTTCAGTCCTCTCCAGAAGCTGTCTTTGTCTGGGAGAGCACTGGCCCGGGGGTCACTCAACAGCTCGTAATCTGTGGGGCATGCCAGTTCAAGCGTCACATAAGGGGGAGTTCAGACGTGGGCTGATGGCTTCATGCGTGAAAAGGAGTATGAGTGTAGGTTACCTGAGTTAATGAGGCTGTTCAGCTGGCGAATTATGCCTCGGCACGAGGGGCGCAAGGCAGGTTCGTAGTCCATACAGCGGCCAATCAGATCAGCTAACTCCGTCCACTTTGGGGATGGCAATTGTTCGCGGCTTTCATAGAACAGCAACTTCTGAGGAGTTGAGAAAGAAAAAAAACAACAAAAAAGTTCAACCTAATTTATCTGCACAGACTGCATTCTGTTTAAGGGTTTGAGTGCGTTTGGCCAGTCTCCATGCCTGCTGAGGGTCCTGGCCTTGCAGTGGTGCCTTTCCACCGTTGAAGATCTCCCAGAGTGTTGTCCCGAAGCTCCATTTATCACACGCCAGCTCTAGGCTATCTGGTGCCTCCAGCACTTCAGGAGCCACCCATGGAATCCTGTCTAAAGCCACTGCAGATCGCCACAAACACAAACCGTAAAACGCTTGAATATTTGTGTGCACGTTTCCGATTGACTATATTTTAAACGTTGATATAATTATCTCGTATTAGAGAATGAGCATGGCTGCGATGTGTAGTAAGTTTACCATCTCTCCCGAGCATTGCTACTCTGATGCCAGGGTCACTCAGCTTGATGAAGGGGGAGTTGCCAGTGGAAGGGTCTCCCTCTCTAGCTAGCAACACATTTTTGGCGCAAATATTTCCATGGACAATATGTTTTTCCTCCTAACAAAATTAGAACAGTAGAGGATAAAAGTTAATTTTGGCATGTTTCTGTAAAACAAGAAAAGTAAATTCTGCATTTCTTTTCCAGGACGGTGTTTTTCGTTAGTTTAATTTATTGGGGTTAATTAAATTGAATTATAGATGGCACCAGGGCTTTGCTCACCAGGAAATTAAGGACACAAGCCACTTGTTTGGCTACATCGAGTTTCCAGCTGACTGACACAGATCCTTGTCTTTTCCTCAGGTACAAATCCAGGGCACCGCACTTCACAAACTCCTGCACCATAATGTCTACAATGCCAAAGAAGACAAAAACATTTGAATAGTCAAGAACTTCAAGAGAGAAAGCCACTGCAGGTCAAGGGGACTAGCGTGGGGAGCGCTTAACAGCTTCTCTGAGAGTTGTTATTTGCTGAGCTGTTGCTTTTCAGTTGATGTCAGTGGCTACTGAAACTTCTGTGGTACCTTGATTTTACGTACGATGGGAAAGGAACATATGTCAATTGCAACCTATTGGAACAGCTTATTTTTTCAGAAGAGATATCAAAACCTGATTTATGCTAGCAGTGATGAGAGGCAGCAGGGTCACTTACTCTTCGAGTTGTCAGCACTTATCCCATAGACCAAGAGCAGATGCTTGTGAGAAATTTGGCTCATCAGACTGGCGGCTTCAAAGAATGACTGGTTAGAAAAAGACAATCAGCCAAATTTCGAGGTGAAAAGTACACGACATTATCAATATGTTAAATTTTTTACATTTTTAAATTAAGGTTTAGTTTTAATATCTTTGTGATGTAATAGAAACTCACCTCCCAGCAATTTTTGTGGCTGCGATCTAGCTCTTTAAGAAGAACCTCTGTCTTTCGTCTCTCGCCATCCCGGATGTCTGTTTTGTAACCCCTGGAGATCCGTGTAAAGGACCCTTGTCCTAGACTCTCTTCCTGCCAAAAAATACGCTTTGTTCCTTAATCAGTGGTTAATTTACTTTTAGTTATATTCTGCATTCAGTTTTGATTTTGTAGTAGTAGTCCTTGATTTCTCCTAGTATAAACCACCTTAAAGAGGTTTCTGACAGGTTACCAAAAAGGCTCACAAATTTCAGGTCTTCATATTTGATCATCTGGAACTGGACATGACTGGATTTGTGTCTCTGCAGAGTGGGTGATCCCAGGACATTGGCTGTGCAGCTGTTGCGAACGATGATCATGTTTGTGAGTTCTACAATAACAAAACATGTTAGTACATATTTTGTAATTTATCCAGAAGGACAATGGAGAAATTCAGGTTTAGTGTAATGGATTATGACTATGCAAGAACTCAAACGTCCATGAAAGTCTTGAAAGCTGAATCACAAACCTTTCGGTCGGGGTGGGCAGCATTTCTCTAGTTTGGTGGGTACTTCCGCAAGCAGAAGTTCATTTTCTTGGTAGAATGCAATGAGTTCCCTCATGTTGAGGAAAGAATTGCACACTCCAGAGAGATGAACACCATTGTCATTCACTACTAGACAGTCCTTGTAGTCCATTCCCAAAGGAGTCTATGGGAAGAGTAGAAGTTAGAAACATCCGCAACGGACTCAATTTGTAAGTTGTACAGGTGCGTGACAGTTAATACCAATATTAATTATTTACAGCCTGAGAACAGACATGTCAGCGGTATGATTCATTTAATTTATTTAAAAACACTGAAGGTGTTGATCTTTAAAAGTGTTATGGTAGGACATTTGTGTGCAGTGACCTTAATACCTGAACACAGACAGTGAGGAAGTACTCTTCAAAGACTTTCGGACTGTGCCGCAGGAGAAACGTGCCACTTTTTGCCCCAGATCTTTTCAGCTTGTGTATAGCAAATTCTGACCTTAAAAAGTAATTCAGTGTTTAATGAGGTGTCACAAAAACAAAGTTATAAACGTCCTTAACTGGTTGGGCTACAGAGTTCCGAACAGTCGGTGGTGTGCGTGACGCTTACGTGATTGGTCCATGACAGCGGTTCTCAATGTCTTGGAGCAAGCTGGGCGGAGAAACCTCCTGACAGAAATAATGACTAGAATCTGTGGTCAGTCTGAAATAGCCATCGATGAGCGAGACAAATGACAGGGCTTCTGCCAGTGTTTGAAACTCTGCCTCCTGGTGACGAAGAGGATAAGATAAGAGCAAGGGTTAGTCCTGTTGTTACCAGTTGGCAGTAAGTTGGCTATGAAGTTATCAATCTTTCATAGGGCTGTCCAATCAACAGAGCCCAGTCTAAAAGAGTACAGTGTATTTTTGGAGAAGAACCTACCACCTAGATTTCTACCTGCCGTTGATATGGCAAAAATGAGAGGGACAAAGTTCCTGCAGAAATCCAGATCGTTGGATGTACGCCTCGTTAGCTCGGTTAACTTCGGGAACTTAGAGAATGCAATCCGTAGCACATCGAGAAGCTTTGTGAAAAACGATAGTTACGGAGAAAATGAAAACGACTGACCAAGCATTGTTCATCTTGTCGAGTCACAGTGACCACTCTGCTCTCTAGAAGCACCTGCTCCTTGTACGCCTGTTTAATGCTGACGTCTGTTATCTCTGGAAAGTCACAGAATGTCTGCCATTCCTGTAAACAGCACACATAAGAGAGCTCAAAGACTGGTTCAGATCACTGACAAAAGCTAGACTATATAAGCATTGCTTATACACAGTTTTACACAAGCATTGCTTATATACCTCAGAGAAAAATATAGTAGGGTTAGACAATTTAACATTGAAATATGAGAGAACCACCATGGGCCTTTCTGGCAGTCCCGTGTCTTCCTTAGGGCCGAACTACAATATGTTGCCCTTACCAGAATGTCAGCAGCTCTGGTCTGTATGCCACCCTCCCCAGAAACCTGCAGAAACTTGCAGGATCTGGGCTCTTCGGTTTGCTGCAGCCAGCCGGGGTCATGCACCTGGAAGCTTTCAGTGCCGTAGTTGGGCTCCACCCCTGCCAGGTCCATCAGGTATTTGAGTTTCAAGCTGCGTCCTCCTGCTGGACACCGTCCCAGCTTGTGCAGGAAGTGCTTCAAGGTCTTGCGGATGCGGTAGCGCGAAAGACGCCCCAGCTGCTGGATGTCTTGCCGGTGTGCAATTGGCAGACATGACTTATAGCTGAAGAAAGAACATTTCCCATTGACCACATATGCAGTAACTTTCCTTGTTACCCCTTTTATATTTGCCTTAATCCTCCCCCTCCATTCTCCACCTTCCCCGCCTCAGAGTCTTTTCGGAGGCCCTGCTCTTCTACAGGTGAGCACCGCTGTACCTGACAGTCTTGCAGACGTCTTTCAGACTCTGGTTGCGTTCTTTAGCCAGACGCCACAAATCCAGCACTGCCATACCGAGGCACTCCTCCTTTGCGCTGAGAGGGGGTGAGATTCCTCCCTGGCCGGTCACAAAGTCACTGCGGGACTATAATAATAAGGCTAATTAAGATAACATAATCAAGATATGTCATAAGTTCAACAAGTAAGCTTGTTTGAAGTTTTACTGCTTGCAATAAAATGTCCTGCCTGTTGAACGAGTCTGACTCAAATCTGTTCCTAAGGGCATGACAGCAGTGCCCCACTGTGTAGGAATGTACAAGAGTACAATGATGACTTCATATTTACAGAGGGTAACAGGTTCTTTGAGGCTGTTAACCTGAAACCTGTAGTGTCGTTAAAAAAAAAAACTAACTTTAAATCAATAGACGGATTCATAGTGTACAATGTTATTTATAGGAATTCAGATATGGGGCTCTATTCTCAAATGTTTGAATTAATGAAAATGGACAATATGAAATTTTATTTGAGTTCATAGAACTGAGATGCATAAGCTCAATTAATGTTGATTGAGACAAGCTTGGTTAGTACAAAAACTAGCGTAGTTTGGGACCCGATACTCAACACACAGAAACCATTTAAGATGACAGCTTGTTAAATGAAGTGTTTATGCTTTTCACGTACCTGAGCAAAGAGATAATCAATGACACTGTAGTCCAGTACTGCGGTGATTCTGCTCCTTGCAAGGCTGAAACGGTATGTTTTTCTGCTCCACTGACCAAACCATTTTGAGAAGAAAAACCTGTTAAGCAGTAAGGATCAAATTTCTTGGGTATATTTCTGGGCATTTTTTTTCTTCAGTTCAGTTGGTTACCACTCTCTATTTTGGAGATATATGGTGGGTCTCTCTGCGACATTACTGAATACTCAAAAATACTTTAATTTTACAAAAATCAACTACTCCAGCATATATTCCATTTTAACTAACAAAAGAGAAGTGCTTGTTCATATAGAAACCTTAAAATCTATTAATTAATCAGGCTAATCGTGTTCCTTACAAGACCAGAAAATTTGACAAAATGCTATTTTTATGATTTGTGTTTAGCAATTACTTTTTAAATGCGATTCCTGTTAATTAAAACGTTAAACGTTATCCTGAGTAAAGGTTGTTTACCTGACTCTGTAGTGAACCGTTAGGTTTAAATATTCGTCCACATTGAACATGTGGTTAGGAGGGAACCAATAGGACAGATCTTCAGAAGCCAAGGCAAAGAGGCTATGGTACACAGGGAGGATCCCTGAGTAGGAAGAAGAAACACATGTTCAGAGATCCGGAGATGGTAACCATTGGTTGGTAACCATTTTTATTCACCTGGATCTTAGCAGTGTTATAAATGTTTCTGCTATGGTTTAGTGGTTAATACTGTGTGCATTTTAAAACCTACATATTTATTTATTTTTATTTATTATTTATTATTTCATAAAAAAATAAAAATAAATTACTGCTGTTGTGGGGGGAGCTAAGGTCGTGCATTAGGTATTTCAAACAACATGGAACATTTTAAACGTATCTGTTCATGCATCTTTAAAGTGAGTATTTCAGGAATTCACTCCATTGTGCATGCTGCATGTCAAGTGTTGGAGGATGCAACCACCGTATATAAGGTTAGTTGTGGCCAGCATAGGAGGAACAGATTATGTGACGCAGTGGGACTGGAGTAATCAGAATTCTCAATTTAGTACAGTACCAGTACAGTCCTGATTTTCGAGCGTTTATACCGATAATAAGACTCAAGGCTGGATTACCGAACATTACACAGTTCTAATTTGTACATGTATTTTTTCGTTGTAATGAAGTTAAGATGAGCTTTCCGATGTAAAAAAGCTCACTGTTCAAGCACTTGTTATTAATCAATAACATAATGTGAATTTTATCACCAAGAAAACATTTCCATTGCGACTGGTAAAATGGTTAATGTAGGTGGGGTTGTTGTGAATGGCGACAAAATTAGGGGAGAAAAAATTGTGGGGTGCTGCAGCTATGAGCAAAGCATTAAAAACTATGGGTTGGTGGCAGAAGTGGGATAACCAGCCACTGTAGATCACGGGAGATGGCTTGTGACTTCACAAAATTTGCTGGGAAAATCCGAGAGGCTTTGGGGGAAATAATTACCTCAGTTTTAGTGCTTTTTCAAACCAGGAATGTATATAATACATGTAGCTTGCAATTTTTATGTATCACTGCTTTAACTGGAAGAACAAACAAACCATGTTTAGCTAGGTGAATTTCAGAATTAGGAACATAGCGAGCATGAACAAAATATCAATAATTCTGGCAGAGTATCACCACTGAAGTACCAAAACACGACTGACAAAAGCTCTAATGATCTACTCTTCATCCATTCCCACATCCCACGTGGAAGGTAGAAAACATGGTATTGCATCAAATAAACCCACAAACCTACAAACCGACGAGGGCCACTCGGTGGAACACACTCCCACTCTTACCACATTGCTTTGCTGCAACGATGCAGACATCCTCCGCAGATATCTGCCCAGAAGTTATCCAATATGTAATTCCTCCATTCTCAGCTGGAGTGAAGTAGAGATGGACTTGCAAACCGGTACCAACGCTGGAACTGTGGCTGCCCGTCCTATCCCAGCTGATTAGTGGAGCAGTGCCCTCGTCCATAAGTCCAATTGGAGAAAGTCCCTGTCAATACTACTAGTAACTACAAACAAATAGACAGGAACAAAAGTGTATTGGTTTCAGGTTAGAGGGAACTGAGCCCTGACTGTTGGGACTTTTTAAATATTAAGAGTTTCATTATTATCATTATAAAACAAATGGGATATCCATTTTTACCACAACTTACACACTTACACCATTGTAGTTGGGAACCAAACTCGTCGTCACAACCTCCTTACAGCCAAAAGCAATGGTTAACAAGTTGCGTCAAAGACCAAAGTCTCTATTTCTAGGGACTAATCATTCTAATCCCTCATCTTTGACTCTAAAGAGTGATGTCACCAAACAAAGAACAAAACAAAAAAGTAAAATTCAAATAGAAAACACAGGCTCGCACATACTAGAACTCTCCATACGCACGTTTTACCACACCCTACAATAATAATATAGAATTCTGATATGATTACACAGTCAACTGAACCCCTAGCAAGTCTATGTTTTGTACATAATTAAAATGTTGTTTTTAATAAAAGACAACGTTGCTCTTTAAGTTTGAAGAATTGTCTTTTGAATTGAGGAAAACATTTTTAAAAGCCTCTATAAAATTAGATCAGAGAAATTGGGCCAAGAGGAGTAAAACTGAGGATAACCTTAAAACAAACAGAAGGAAGATATGATATCTCAAGAAGAAAAGAAAAAAAAGAGATTATTTACCATAATTTTATTTTCATTAAAAGTGCTTTTTTTTCACCAATGTATGTTTTTCATGACAGCCTTTGTCACTCTAATGGCACAACCAGGCCTCTGAGTTTCTGTGACTCAAAGGGACTCGCCCAATGTGATGACAACGAAACATGGAAGTTTTCAAGTTTTTTCAATCTCAATAGGATTGTGACCAGAAATTATTGTTTTTTTCTCTTTTCAAAAACAACACAAGCATTTATTTATCATTAATATTTCATGTTGTGTGGCTACCCGATATAAAACAGTAATTCATTACGTAATATTATCATTTTACGTCAATATTGAAAATACAAATGAAAACTCACAACGTATGATAAGATCTACATCAGAGTTTGTTATAGAAAATGTTTGGTAAAACTCATACTTCTTTCTGTATACATATAACAATTGTTTTCAATATGCTTTTAAATGTCAATTGAAAATAATTTTGATAAATACAACAAATAATGATAAAGATAAAGGTATGTGAACAGACATTTATAATTAATTTACTACATCGTTTTTTATGGGGTAGTGCAGTCTAGCTTATAGTGTACGTTAGAATGATAATTGATTATGTTCAAATATTCATACATTTATGTGAAATACCTGATACGATGCAAAAGAACATTAAACAGAGTCAAATAATTAAAGATCCACAAACCAACTAAAAAAAGTTGCACTTCTGGCCATCTTTGTTTTACTTTTTTTGTTTTGTTTTTTTTTAGATCATTTTAATCAAGGTTAGTAAAAATTTTACATATTTTAAGACCAAATAGTGTATCTTACCTTCAAGCAAGAGGCCCCTGTCCTCTTTTGTCTATGTATTCAGAGCATCTGTCTCTCTGTGTTTTCTGCTTATATTCGAAGTTGCATGTGTTCATTCTATGGGGGTGGTGATGTGAGCAAGGTGGTTTCCTGTTGAAGCAAAAAGGAATTCCGGGTTCTGGGTCTCTCAAATTCGTACATAGAGAAACCGAGAAAAGAAAGAGAATAACTGTAAAGAATGCCAGAGAAAATCTAAGCCACAATTTACAAAAAAGTTACCCAATCATTTACAGAATTAGAACTAATGTTCATTGATAAAAGCATAAAGTATAAATAATATGTACTCCACAGATTTATAATCACAAGGTTTTTTCATTAAATAATACACAGTATCGTATCTTATTCTACATTATTACAATACATTTTTTATAACCAAAAACCATCAGGATCATACTATGCAGATGTTATAGGTCAGATCTAGCATCAGCAGCCCAGCTTGCTTCTGGACATAAATGGAGACCATTTCAAATTTGGTCTCGTTTTACTAGGAAAGAGGGTATGGTGCACAGCAACTAACTATGTAGGTTATGCACTGTCGTTAACTAAATTACATTAAAATGGTAGACGCAGAATTAAATAATACCGGTTCAGTAGTGGCCAGCATTTCCATTTGTCTGACTATTAATCAATTGATCCTGATGAACATGGATTTATCAAATATGTGTTCTTTCAGTAATTTTTTAAAAATCTTATCAGACTATGTTCAGAAGGAGAAAAGCACAAATTGTGGTTTCCCCTCCCTCAAGCACAAGTCTGTAAGCAGTGAGTTCCGCTAGTTCCTGTACAACAACGATAAAGGCTCCCTTTTTACTAAGAAAGCCTTTTTTATGAACACGTTCTCTATCATAACGATAATATTTATTTTATAGGTCTTGGTGCACTCTACAGACTGTCGTCAAAAGCATTGATAACTATTATTAAATGACGCTAAAACGTCTAAAGCTCTAAAGGGTGGTTGGGAAGTTAGGTCTCTCTACCTAACCCTACCATCAACACAACTCCAGCAGAAACTGAGCAACACTATTAATCTGGGCAGCAGACACACCTTACCCATCTCAGTTTCTGCTCCAGCAAAACAGGAAACCTTCAGGCCTCAAAAAAGTTCTAGAACATACCACTAGACTTCTACAAACAAACAGTTTGGTATGTGCAATTGTTTTAATATTAAAATGGAAATTTAACTTGGCTTTATATGTAATATGTATATATAGTGCCCTCACCTTTCAAAAAAAGTATTACAGGTATGATATATAGTCTGACAAAGGATGCAGGAGGCAAGTAAGGTCTAAAAACTATATTTATGACAACACGCTCTCAAAAATAATTGCTTATACTTAAAAAATGGAATCATACTTAAAATTAAAACTACGTTACAGAACAAAACACAACCACCAAATACTAACCCAAATCAATAAAAAAAAAAGTCTTCTTATTGCAGATGGAGTTCAGTGACTTCCTTCTGCCTGCTTCCTGCCCCTTGTCTCCTCCCCTGCTTTCGGGTTTAGTCTGTCACCAACTAATCTTATGTTAGTGATTCAATTAGCTGTGGTTGTTAAGGAGCTGGAGTGGTGTAACACAGGTGGCCATTTTGTCCAGCACTCTGGGCTGCCTGGCCACATTAAATACGGTTAACCCCATATCTGTTAAATACAAAAACAGAGAGAACCCACCCATGTCTGTAAAACTATGTCACATGTTGATGTCCTCAAAAGCACATACTTTAATTCTTTCATAAATTTATCTAAATGGCTTTTTCAATTCAGGGTCATGGGGGGAGCGGAGGTCTAACCATGCAAACCAAATGCACATACAATTATATATAAATATCAAATGAATATTCATGCTGAATTTTTTCTAAACATAGTTAATTACAGTATAATCCACAAATTTAGTTAAAAAAATACAGGCTTTGTGTTTTGTGTTTTTTGTTTTGTTATATAGGCTATATAAAACACGAAGCAGTCAAATCTAGAGGTGGTTTAGATCCCTGTAATGCTTAAATAGGTTTAATACGGATTTTAAGTTTTTAATTTCGCCTATTTACCAATCCAAGTTTCATGATTTTCTAGCAATATAAATGTGTTCCGTTTTTTTAATTTAACCACTAGGTGCCAATATAGTCAAACTGTATCCAGTGAGCCTTTCAAAATCCTAATTAAAAATTATGCTTGTGGTTAATTCTTTCTAAATAGATATGAACTGTAAAATAAAAACATTTAATAATTTAATAATATTTAATTGTATTTAATTGAAGTTTTCTTTTCTTGTATCTTATTTCTTCTACTCGTTACATACAGTTACGCTATTAAAAACAGTCAAGCCTATGTAAAGTCGGATTAGCGGGTTGCCAAAATTTTGATTTGGTCCAGCCTTAGTTACTATATTTTTTACTATATATTTTATATTTTATATATACATTATCCTCTCCATGCAGTGGGCTGCCGACTCTGATGCATGTTTGTAGGATTGATAATCTAAGCGGGATGTTGATAATCTTGTTCTACTTTTTGAAAGCTTCACATTGGGATGGTTAAATTGTTTTAGACGGTAAGTGATTTACTATCAATACAACTAACCCAAGGACTAAAATATTACCTTTAATAGCGCTAAAATGTAATTTCACACATCCTCAGTCATTTTCACCGGCTAAAAACTATAATAACTGTTGAGTTTTGTTATTAAAATGTAATTTTTGAATTCATCGTTTTTTAATGATATGTAACGAAAAATATCATCAAAGATAAAAAGAGTCCCTTCCGCTTACTTTCCTAGTAATTCCCCCCGTCGCCGTATTTTTTCCCTCGCATGAATCGTCCTTGAATCCCGCCCATCTGACAATATGCGCAGTATAAAGGAATCACTGACGCTTTCTCAGATTGTTGAATAAACGAACCTCTTTCCAGACAACAGGTACTGCTCCGTCTGCCCCGTCTCTTTCTTTGAACTATAAAAAAGAAATTCTAACTCATAAAGTGTTGAACAGCTGTAATGTTTATTATAATAACTTTAGAACAATGTTGTTTCCTTAAGAGTGAACAAGACCGAATTCTTGTGATTTCTTGAAATGATCTTCAGTTTTCTGTATGAAATTGCATGCTGAATTGCTTTTTTTTTTTTTTTTATAAAAATTTTTTTTAAGTGTAAATTTTTAAAAAGTCAGGCAGCTTAAGAATGTACAAAATAAGGAATATTAAAAGTTTGGGAATATTAGAGTGAGAAGGACTCTAATGTGTAAAAAAAAAAAATGTGTTATATTCTCATGTTCTCAATTAACAGGATGCAACCTTTTAATTCTCTCTTTTCTCCCTTGTTGTGTTAATATTACTGCGCCTCCAGAGTTTATTTGTTTCCAGACAAAAACAGGAATAGGTTGGAGCGCGACATACCAGACAGGATTTCAGATTGGAACTTGAGATGAAGGACTCCGAAATGGCCAAACCAAGCTTTGTCCTTGCCGACTACGCGGTTTTCTCAGTAATGCTGCTGGTCTCGATGACCATCGGGCTCCTTCAGGCACTTAAAAAGAGCGGCAGAAGGGCCAACTTGGACGACTTTTTCACGGGCGGGCGCCAGATGTCGGCTGTGCCGGTGGGCCTGTCTCTCTGCGCTAGCTTCATGTCAGCCGTCCAGGTGCTAGGCGTGCCTTCTGAGGCCTATCGCTACGGCCTGAAGTTCCTCTACATGTGCCTTGGGCAGTCGCTCAACTCACTCATCACTGCATACTTCTTTCTGCCGTTCTTTTATCGGCTCCGCGTCACCAGCACCAACCAGGTAACGGCACCGCGAAGGGAGCGATCCTTAGGGTGGACAAAACGGATGATTGGCCTGACCTCATGCTCAAAAGATCCGGTTTGTTCAGCCGCAGAGTTCAGGGCAAAGTGCAGAGGAGTTTGACAATCTTCCCTGGAGTGTGATCCTTGTGACAGGCGTAGGAACGGTGTTTTCGGGATCTTACGATATCTAAATCCGACGATGGGTTGGCGGCAAAATGTGTTAAAGGAGAAAATGTGTTCCGACTTCCTGTGCCATGTCTGTTTTTTAAATAAGCGTTGGTTTTCTGTCATAGTACCTTCAAATGAGATTCGGCAGAACTATGCAACTTCTGGGAAGCGTCCAGTTTCTTATGGCAACGGTGAGAATTATTTGTGCTGACAGATGTTCATTTAAGTAGATTTTATCTAAGCACTACAGATAAAAATAGAATGGAATCTAATTTTAAAAGACTAAATAAGTACTGTACATTTTTTCTAATCGAATCTAGATTTGTTTTGTATGGATAGAACAATGTTTGTTTGATTTCAAACATACCTATAGACACCTTAAATATTGTATTTTGTCTTGTTTTTTTATTAATTTGATTTCAGTTATTTTCATTGTTAAAAAATTACATGTTTTCATGACCACATTTAATATCCACAGTTACTTTACACTGGAATAGTCATCTATGCCCCTGCCCTGATACTGAACCAAGGTGGGAAAACATTTTAAGGAAATGAATTATAAAGTACCAGCGCATCACACATGGTAGCTTGAACATTGACCCTGTCACTGATGGTCAGGACTCTTTATGATGCGGTTGCGGTCTACCTGTAATACTTTATTCCCGCCTAAACTTGACTCCCCCACCTCTCCTTTGGAGTGTCACAATGGGAGTCACTGCCAAGGGGAGACTCAATTAATACCATAATTCTCCTTGCGTACATTAATCAGAAGTGTCAGGCAGTTGGTATACATATAACATGGCAACATGTGCCCAGTCATAAAAATTTTGACATGTTTACTATTTTGATGAAGTATAAAATGATTCTGTCCTTTGTGTTTCAGCCACTGGACTCAGCATCTGGGCTTCTCTACTTTCCACTGGGATTATTTGCACTTTGTATACCACCCTGGTAAAAGTGCATTCATGAGACCCATTAGTGTTTGAAAAATAACGTTGAAATGATTGTTTCTGGTCTCTATATCGAGAATAATTACTGTGGTTTTCAGGAAGCATAGCGAGACAACACGATTGAAGTTAAAATGAAATTATTCGTATGTTAGTAAAATCCATACCACTCATCCCAATCACATTGTTTTGTTTTGGTTTTAATCTATGAGGGCAAAGAGAAGAGGGTGATGGTGAAATTGATCACATTATATGCAGTAGGTAGAGGAGCTGGTGGAATTGATGAGTCGTTTTCTTTCTTCCGCCGTTGATTTAGGGTGGCATGAAGGCAGTAATCTGGACAGACGTGTTCCAAATCACCATCATGTTCTTGGGCTTTGTGGTCATCTTCATCTACGGCACTGTCCTGGTCGGTGGACCGGCCCAGGTTTTGGAAATTGCCAACAACGGATCGCGCATAAATTTCAATGAGTAAAGTTTGCCATGCAATAAGATCAACAAGATCCTAGTAACAGAACAAAAAAATATACCTAGCATGATGTCTGCACAAATAGGACAGCTTTCAAGATGTATCGAACTAGACGTTTCAGATCAAACCGTAAACTGGTAGGAATGAATGGGGTCTGTACTCTACTTCATAGTCTAAAATATTTAAACTGTCAGCTGCCTCAATTTATTTAAAAATGTATTGTAGTCCTCATACATTTTCAGCCTATGAGAAAGGGGGGTGCTTATACTGTGTCTTACAATCATTGTGCAATAAATAGACTTTATAGTAAAAAATAATAACAAACAAACAAACACACAAATCTGAAACAATTTTACATACTGGGAAATAACAGACATGTCTGATCACACTTTCCCCTTAAACCAAAATACATTTTAACGGAGGAATGAAAAGTACTAAAAGCGTTACGCCTGGCGACAATGCAGAATATCTGCGTTAAGATAGCCCCGGGTCATGGAGGAGGATATTGTTAATGCTGGCGGTACTGCCTGCCATCGCTCCCAGAATGCTTTGATTGTCTCTCTGGAAATGACTTATCTTTCTCACAGTTTTAATTTAGACCCCAGGAAGCGTTACACTTTCTGGAGCTTCACCGTGGGGGGCACAATGCTATGGCTGTCCATGTATGGAGTGAACCAAGCCCAGGTGCAGCGATACATTTCTTGTAAGACGGAGGAAGAAGCCAAATGGTCAGTGAAAATCCTGTCTGGCAGCTGTCTGGCAGCTGTCTGGC
>JAOVYW010000029.1:402746-433387 GCA_025775045.1 Hiodon tergisus
CATTTCTTGTAAGACGGAGGAAGAAGCCAAATGGTCAGTGAAAATCCTGTCTGGCAGCTGTCTGGCAGCTGTCTGGCTTTGTGTCTCTTCACATTAAATTGATTTCAGGGCTTGGACCATTCAAGTGTACAAAACACACACACACACACACACACACACACACAGACACACACAAACACACACAGACACACACAGATACACTCACACACACGCGCACACACACACACACACAGACACACACACACAAACACATACACGCAGACAGACAGACACACACACACACACACACATGAAAGCAATTCTGTTTTGTTTATTAGATGAAGCAATACCCCTGGATACCTGAGAGAAATACTTAATGTCTGTGGTAGGATTTTCAAATTGACAGAGTTTCGGTTTACAGAAGGGGTGGCAATCTGCCCGTGAGCATTTTAAATAAACAATTTGCTGTTTTCTATGTTTAGCATGTTGTTATATACGCATTAAAGACACTGCGTTAAGCTTAAAAATGATTATATGCACTTTCCAAATGCATGTGATTTGCCTGGTACCATTTCTATAATATTCTTTTTTTTTTTGTTCTCAACAGAAGGTAGAGCACCATACTAAAGTACTAAGGAGTATCTAGCTCAACATGAAAGGCACACAGCTGTGACTCCACACTGCACACTACCTACATACAACTACAACATACTACTCATGAATCGCTTGTCCTCTTGATTTAGGGCCTTGCTTGTGAATCAAGTGGGTCTGTGTCTCATTGTGAGCAGTGCTGCTACCTGTGGGATTGTCATGTTCGCTCTTTATTCAAGCTGTGACCCACTCAGGGCAGGAAAGATCTCATCCCCCGATCAGGTACGGTGCGTCGATAAAGCAGAATTTTTAAAAATGCATTCTGGCATTGAAGAGGCACTGTTGCAAGGAATCCAAGGAATCGATGAAAAACTGATGAAAAATGAAGATTAAGCTAGTTCAATTTTGCATCCAGAAAAGATGAGGCAGGACGATGATAAGATTCTCAACGTTATGTAAAAATATTTTTCACCGAGCGTTATATTTATTTATTTTCCAGGCTTTTAGTTTAGCCGTTTAGCCACATTTGTATTGATTGTCCTCCACAATCTGACATTCGGTGATGTAGTATAATTTAATACGCATTACTAGTATTGCTTCCCCATTCCAACATTTACCTTGGTTAAATCATAAATTGAGCAAGATGTATCACGCCCATGTATTTTTGTCTTTTTCTGTGTAACAGTACATGCCTTACTTGGTGCTGGACATCTTTCAAGACTACCCCGGTTTTCCTGGTTTATTTTTGGCTTGTGCATATAGTGGAACTCTGAGGTGCAAAGATGCCGTCATGTAATGTTTATGTAAATCACGTTGAAGAGAACAGCTTCCCATCCAGTCCCACCCATTTCACGAATATCTCCTTTGCAGCACAGTTTCCACCAGCATTAATGCGATGGCAGCTGTAACCATGGAAGACATACTGAAACCCCACGTGACCAACCTGTCTCAGGAGAGGCTGATACTCTTTTCCAGGGCACTGTGTAAGCTGAGATTCTCCAGTGACACTATTATCACTAACTAACTGCACGATGTCAAGGAACAAAGATGATTTTCACATTAGTGTGCAAGTGGGAAAAAAATAATTGTTAGTCAATTTAAGATTAAAAAAGATTATTATTATAATCCTCTCCCCTGCCTACAGATCTAAAGCTTTAGACTTGGGAAACATTGCACACATAGTCCAGATTGCATTCAAGTTGCTCAGCTACTGAAAATGTATTTGGCCTCTGTAAGTAATCCATCTGTATTGCAATGAATCAAATGTAAAATTTTGATTTGAAGAAGATCCTATGTGGGGAAAATTGTTGTGTAAGTGCTGGAAGTAATGATAAACATCTCATTGGACTACAACGGCCAAGTTGTACCTGTGGTCTCACTAAAGACTTTAGCTGAAACTCGGATCTAAATCCTGCACCCACCTCATCGTCAGTGCATGACCCTTGCAGCTTAATGTTTCAGCCTTCTTCTCCGTGTTTCAGCTCTGATATATGGGGCTGGATGCATTACAGTGGCTGCTCTATCATCCCTTCTAGAGTGGGGAGTGCTTCAGGTAACTCCTCTGAAACACATTTCCCTCACCATTGTAAAGTTTGTTAACTATGAGCTTGGGTTTTTAATTTTCCTAATGCAAATGATAAACAAACGGGGAAACACGAAAGAACTTTGTATCCAGCTGTGTTTGGCTGTGTTTCTTGCTGGCTCTTCGCCTTCTTCGCGTTTTGAAAACCCAACCAGCCATTCAGTTGCCACGTAGGCCACTTGTGTTCTTTCATTCCTGTTTACTCTCTAGGGCTCATTTGTTGTCATGGGTGTGGTCAGTGGCCCACTATTAGGAGTTTTTATTCTGGGAATGTTTGTTCCTGCTTCCAACATAGTGGTGAGTGTTAAAAAATATCTTCACTCCCACACTAATATTACATTGCCGAATTGAAAGACAACTAAAAAATATATACAAAATTGCATGTTGTCTAAATATTGTTTCTTCTCCTGTCATTATCAGGGGGTAGCTAGTGGCGTGTCTGTGGGGTTTTCCGTTTCTTTATGGATTGCTATTGGATCAACACTATATCCTCCAAGTCCGGAAATAATGGGAGTTTTATCGTCGTACCCAGACCAATGTCAGTTGCTTAACTCCACATACAACAGCAGTGTAACACTGGACAAAGCCTGGTCTCCATTACCACTGGATCAGCATGAGTAAGTGAATGTGAAGGAGTAGAGAACATTAGTTTTACTGACATTCAAAGGCAGAAAATATAAAACACTACAGCCTACCACGGTGTTAGGCGTGTCTGTCGTGATTATGTTATAGCATTGTCCTCATCTAGCATTATTATTCTAGAAGACATAATCTTCAATTACCACAGTCAGAATTCCTGCTGTTTTTAGGGCAATAGGAACTAATATTTATTCTTATGAAAGATATTTTTATTTACAAAAACATCAAACAAGTTATATAGTTGCTGGAGAATATAGGTTTTATTAAAGTTACAAAAGATATGAGAAAAGTCTCTCAAGAACAAGCTAATCTGACTAATCTGCCGAAAAACCCCTTTCAAACCCTTTGTATAACATCCCTGATTATGCAACACACATTGGGCTACGCGAGTGCTGTACAAGTGCTTGGAAGATTAGCCAGTTAAATTCTTCTGGGCTCACTGTTTAATTACACCATATTAATTTTTTTTTTAGACCTGCAGACCTCAAATACTTCTACTCCATGTCCTACCTCTACTTTGGTGCTTTGGGAACATGTTCAGTAGTGCTGGTCGGAGTAGTGGTCAGTTTTGTGACAGGTAATCACCAGGGCACACCTTAAATATCTTTACTTTGTCTTTAATTAAGAAACATAAATCTGATGGATTTAAAGAAAGCAGTGTTTCGAAATGCTTTTCTCCTAAATAGATTTTGTTTCTACTGCCGTGCTTTGCACACATGTGTAATAATTACCTGTGGGCTGCTGGAATTGTTGTACAAAAATGATTAACGGAAGTGTTTGAAGAATGGTCATCTGTCACCAGGGCCCACCAAAAGGACAGCTATAACTCCGGGACTGCTATGGTGGGATCTGAAGAAAAGAGACATTGATGTACCAACCCAGAGGACTGTAAGTGTGGATGTCTCTTGTTGGCACTGTACATTGCCACGTTCGATATTTTTCAGTATAGGTAACTCTTGGTTTCACTTTTTTCTTCTCAGAACGTTTTCATGAACTGCCTTCCCCTGATAGTTTCACCTGAACCCATGCAGAACACAGCAAGGTGTGTTGATGAAAATGGGGAGGGTCCAAAGACTGGAACTATAAAGGACGGCTCGAATTTTCTGCTACACGACAAGGCCTAGAAAGTAACTTTATGAGGTTTTAAATCTCAACTATAATAGATAAATGCCAGTATTAACACCCAATAAAATATGGAGAGGATAATGAGTCATGCATATTGTTGATGGTTGAGTCTGCAACTCAATATCTCAAGTGTGAATTTTAACTCTTTTCTTTTTAAAATAATGGAATAGATATTGAATGTACTCTCCCATTTGATCTTTTTTGCACATCTGTAGGCTAGGTTATAATTTTTGTCCAATTGGAAATATGTATTTAACTATATAACTGTCACTCTTTCTTTAAACAGAGTAATTCAATTTAAATTTAAACTGTGGAAAAATGAAAGGACTGTAAAATTCTTACCGGTATAAAAATGCTAGTGTGTATACCTTTCCTGGATACCTGAAGCAACCGTGAAAGTAGGTTCACATTAGAGAGAAATTTATTGTCAATAGCCAAGGCACAACATGCGCACAGACTTCTTTCTCTCGTCAGGGTGGTTTTATTAAGCATGAAAATGTCCATCTTTGTGGTTGAATCTTGGCAGAAAAAACTGTGGATGAAAAAACATTCCTATCATGTCCTGTCACATGAATTATTAATTATCTCTCTCCAAAGGGAGTTTCAACAAAGGGAGGCTTTTGAGTCACACCACACCTGGGCGATATCTAGCAATGTGAGCGGTAAACATGATAAAAGGTGCTTATCCCTGTGTGGAATGTGAGTTTGGATCCATCATCCTTCACAAGACACAAGACACAGGCTATTTAATCATTACCTCCAAATCAATGGACCTGACCTGAATGAGAGAACCACCAAATGGTTCATGATACCATTCAACTCTATCACTCATCACACCTTCATTCTCAGCTACTGTGACGGACGATCAAACCCAAATACACGCACGTCAGTTCAAAAAATGTGTTCAGAGGTATTCCTCATTACTTGTCTTACGGCCCATCCATCCCCCTTTGATTTACTGTTAATGAAAAACTGAATGTACTTGGCATACCTCACAAACACAATCAAAACATAAAGCGTAACTGGAAAGTACCTTACATGGCCTTGCTAGAGAACAAATCATCAAATACAAATATAGGTATGAACACTCTCACACTTTCGAGTTTGACTAATTGGTGGTCAATGTAAAAAATTAGCAGGAATCACGACACCATCTTGAACAACTGATGCCATAATCATACCTGTAGACATAAACCTGCACATTGCCAACCTTACGTTTTCAAATGAGAACCACTGCCAATGTTTGAAAGCAAAAAAAAAAAAAAAATCAGCTTTCGGTTTTAATTTATTTATGTAACAATTAAAGTATTCCACAGGTGACCGTTTGTTGGTAGAAATGTGGAACAGATTGACGAGTACGGTTCAAATCTCCAAAATGCTATTTCTTAAAATAGGCTATGTTCAGCACTGGTTCGAAGTTTTGTAGCTGGTCTCATATAGCAGAATACTCCCACGACAGCACCTTTGACAAAATAAATATAAGCCACAATTTTAGTGTTTAATTAAAATTAACGATCACACGTTAAACTAATGAAAGGGTATTTGTAATTGCAATTCACACTCAGTACCCGCTGTATAGCCCTTCCACCCAGTAACGACAAGCGAAACACGTTTGATAGCTTTATTCATTTTATTTCTCCAGTAAACTTTTTCAAAGCATTATGGTCATAATTAAAACTACTGTGACAATGCGGTGCCTATTAGGTTGCTGAAGATGCATGAATGTAGGCAGGTAGCAGAACGGATTAACACGATTGAGGAAAAATAAGATTTTAGAGTTCATCCTGATGTCATTTTTTGAACCCATTTAGTGACCATTCACTGCAGTTAGTTTGTTCAAGGAGACAAACAGTTGCAAGCTAAATGAGGTCAGCATGCGAGATCCCGCTCTTCGAGCAACATGGAATACGGGAAATATTGATGGGCGGTCAAAGTCGCTAATCCTTGTAGGTTTTCTATGCCTTCGTAGATTTACCCGATAACATAAATCACGTTCACCATTCCTCGACTGCACGGTTAGAATCTTCTTCGCCTGCAACGGCGCAATCCAGACGTCTAATTCCCGGAAGAGCCAAGTCTCGTTGGTTAAGTTTCTCCAAAAACGACGATAATAGACGCTTATTAAGGTGATCCGTCAAGGTTCTTTCTTCCTCGCGGATCTTTGACTCAGCCGACTCGCATTGTAGTTCTGGCGTTGGGTTCAAGGTGTGTGTCGGAGCGCTAGGCTCAGTGTAGGACAAGACGCCCGGACACACATCGCTCTCGTTTTCTTGGCTTCCCTTATTCTCAGTAATCGAGACTGTTTGTGACTCCATGCGAAGTGAATTCAAGCTAGTTTGCAATGCCGCATTCTCCAATTCCTTGTGTCGTTTACTGCTTACGTGGCTGACAGTATTACTCGACTGACTTGAAGTATTTGCAGACTGCACAACTACGCCGGGTTCTCCGTAAAACGACTCCATGATGCTTCCTGTGACGTAAGTTGTAGGTCTCCCAGTAAGGTCCTGGTAAAATTATTACGCTACATGCTACGCAGATGTTTCCCAAATTTTATTCGAAACATGCTCGTAACAAATAGTAATTAATGTTAAATGTCACATGTACCCGATTGGGACTAAAATTAGAAGTAGCCTAGGTCGTAATAAAAATAAGCATACTCTGGACCAAAGGACTAAAATTGAGAACCACTGTATGAAATGAATTAGCATAGTTACCCTGAATGGCGTCATTAAATGCTGCCACAACCATCCATAATCAGTGTTGTAAGGCATTGAAAATTTACCCATGTGTTTGAACAAAACATGTTTTAGTCAACGGTTTGCATATCTCACCCAAATGTCTAGGAATTGTGTGTGTATATATAAATATATATAGTTTAAGTTCACACATTTAAAAGAACCACTCGATCGATTGCTGTCTTTGGGAAAACCATCAGGCAAAATGACCATTAGCTTATTAAAACAACATTTAACGATGCTAATAGTAGCACAACCTGGCCCTGGCTTTGTTCATTCGAATATTTTGAGCTTTGAGTTTTTCAGAGACTATATAATTATAAAGAACAAATACATAAAAAATGTAGTCCAATCAAATACTATTTTTGTACATATAAATCAATAGGACATTTTAGAAGACATTATGTAGAATGCAATTTACCTCATATAATATTAAATGTAAGAACGCTAATGATCTCATTCGTGAATTGCAAATTTTCCAAAATCCTATTTTCAATGTTGTATCCGTTTCAAATGCTCAAATACGGCTTTAAATCATCAAAAAATTAGGTTCAAAGAAGAACTTTAAAGCCGAGACATCATGGAGTTGGTTGCAGCTAGAGGGTAAGAAATATTTGAATAAGTCTGAGGCACATCTGCCATTCCCGAAATGCCATGTGTACATATCAAGTGACTCTGTTATGCGTTTATAGACTCTGTTGTTAAGCATAACCTTAGCCACCCACCATAAGAATTAGTATGGAGCTGTAGGAACTGGACAAATGTATAGGTACATATCACCTGAAAAGGTTTACCTATGACAAGGTACTTATTCTGATATGCTGCAGTAAAGTTTGAGCGAGATTAGAGAAAAGTTTATCACTGTAATTTTTGCAGAAACCTGTCACTTTTCATCGAAGCATTCAGTGAAGCCTTCAGCTATTCGATGTCTGAACTCGTTTAAACTTCTAACATATCACACAGTATATCATTTATCTATGACTAATGTACAATAGTACTTAAGACAATTATCACATAGACATAATATACCTGATATTAATCCCTTCATGTAAGAAATCACATAGATAAATTCGTTTCTTGAAATAATTGTCGGACAGAAACATTTTAATTCTTTATCCAAATGATGCACTCAATTATATGTAGAAGTGCCCCAGTGACGAACCTATCCGAAGAACGATTTATGATGACGTAATTTTAAAGCGCAGCGAGGACAGAGGACCTGCATTTAAAAACTGCCAGAAAATAAGTCTTATGCGTTTATAGAAACATTATTTTTTCCATATACTCCTTGTAAACCAATAATCATACTAATATATTAATTTACATGTTTTTAGTCATTTGTTAAATTTGTTATTTTGACAGGCAACAGTATAGACGACTATTTAATGAGAAGAATTGGTCGGGCCAAGACTAGCACCGAGCTAGTTCCGAAGGTAATCAACATTTTATATAATTTAGATTATGAGTATTTTTACTTGTTTGGTTTACTCAGAAAATTAATTATAAGCGTTGAGCATGTGGTACTTTTCTTTTATAAAAACATAGTTAGAAACGGGTCAACGTTTCCCTACTGCCTTTTCCTTAATTCTCCCTCTAAATAGCTAGCTGTATTTCAAACGTTTTTCCTAGTTCTTCTTGCAAGTACGTAATTTCATAAATGTTTTATCTACTTGCAAAATACGTAGAACGCCTGGAAACAGTACGAACGATGTGGATTGGTTTGCTGACTACAACACATAAAACTGTTATACGGTTTTGTTTTAAAATTGTATTCCTGTAATTAACCGGTAATTATTTAGTCATCTTGATTTATATTTATTTTAGTTATTTGATATAAGTATCCGTAGTTAGGGGGTAGTAGTATTTGCTAAATTAAACAAAATGTATACCTAATTATATCGCTAATTAAATGTCACTCATGTAACGATCCTTCGTTAACCGTCAGTTCGTTCTTAGTTACTATTTACACACACAATGTGATGAGTGTGGGAGCTGTAATCGGTTTTTTGTAATTGTTATAAAATAGTTAGGCTTTATGAAACGCGTCTGTAGATTACGTAAGTGACTCATCTAATGTAATAGTCACAGTTAATTCTAGTATATAAAAGATGTTTTGTCAATCAGTCTCGTTTTAGGACAAAACTAAAACTTTGGCAACCCACTAATCGAACTTTACCTGAGTGTATTTAATGGCGTTTTATTTTTAATGAAGAGATACAGCAGAAGAAATGCTGTTAAAATACAGTTTTATTAAATTTGATCGGTGTCTGGTTGTCAATGTTTTGATTTGTTCCCCGCCACAATTTGACATTTTAAGGGTGTTTATTAGCTAACTTAGGTCTTAGGTGAACGTTAAATCTCACGACAAATATATCAAATTATTTAGAATATTTTCAGAGCACTACCGTGTACAATACTCGTGACATTTATATATAACTTAATTTTAAGTTGGCCACGAATGAGAGTTTTATTTAAGAATTTACGAGTTTCACTTCAGGCCAGTGGCCATCAGATTTGTGTGGCGTTTTAAAAAAAAACGAAATTAACGTCTGTAAGTTATAGGGACCCTCGGAGAATGCCGAAGAAGTTCCAGGGAGAGAACTCCAAGTCGGCCACAGCTCGCGCCCGGAAGGCTGAGGCTAAGGCAGTGGCCGACGCCCGCAAGAAAAAAGAAGAGGAAGATGCCCTGTGGCGGGAAAATGATAAACACGTGCTGAAGAAAGAACAGCGGAAGGTGAGCCGGGATTGTAAAAATTATGTTTGGTGCTCTTTCTTTTTTTCATTTGATGGTGCATTCACATGTGAGTGACAGGTTGACTGGATGTGACTGTCCCAGTTAGGGTTTTGCAACCGCACTTTATTGAATTTGTATGCCCTTGATTCTGATTTCAACTGACACAAGTGCTTTTATAAAGTCCAAAAACTATAATTTTACTTTTTGCCTTTTCTCAGGGGCATTTGAATTAAGTTTTTTTTTTTAATTCATTTAAGTGTACCCACAAAGTTTGTTTTGTAATATATGATGATGACACCAATTCAAAAACGTTTTCGGTCCGGTCAGCTGTTTTGGGGAATGTCGTTTTTCGTAATAATTTATTGCATTGTTTTGGTTCTATTTAATTTGATGTATTTTACATTGGAAAATAAGCTGACAGGCTGAGCTACGCGTTTTTGTTAACTGACAGTACAAAAATTCAGCCTGCTATGCCTGACTGCATTTGTAATGTAAATGAAATACTGTAGCCTTTGTCCCATAGGGCAGTCATTGTCCAGAACTAGCCCTTTTGATACTAACACTTTGTCACCAGCAAAGAATTGTTTGGCTTATAGAATACAAATCTATGTGTGTTTATCTGTGTGACAGAGAAGGCACTCCACATAAGCTTCTCGTGGATTTACTGAACAGAATAATAACTATTTGTCAAGCACAATAGATTGAGATGGCTAGTGGGAGTATGCATCATCCTGAAGATAAGAGATTAAGCATGATACCGACTCACGTAAACACGTAGGACTAGTGATGGGAAATGTTGATATTTTTGATTTTGTTGTTGTGTATTTCAGAGCTATGATACTGAAAGAAAGAGAACTACGGTAAATTGTATTGTTAACTTTTAGAAACCTCATGCTTTTGGCTAAAAATGTACTACAGCACGAATTCGACTACCTTGTACAAATCCACTTAGACTACAGGCCCGGTCAGAAATGGCTATGCTTCTGGGGGCTGCCTTTTTGGCTGGAGGTCACTGGCATTTTGAGATTTCATCAGTGCTGGGTATTTGCGCAATAAATGCATTCTATTATTAGACGTAATCTGAGCGGGCTTTATTAATTTATTAATGTTTGCTGGTGGGGAGAAAGGGGAGTGGTCCAAGAGGTCTGCGAATTAGTCCCCACTGGTGTTAAGTGCGCCCTCGTGTGGATGTTAGGTGTTTAACTGTTGGCCTTTGAGTTGGATAAAAAGAGTAAATATTTTAAGATATAATATTTTTGAGAAACTAAACCAAAGCAGCCTATAATAAACATGAATGCTTCTCACTTGTGCTTTACATAAACAAATTTAAAAGCTTTTTATTTTTAAATAGAAGTAACAATGGGGGGGAAAAATAAAACTTTATTAAACACGATTAGCGGATTGTCAAAATTTAGATTTGGCCCCCACCATAGGAAGATCATATTCCATCAGATTTATCTTCATGATGTTTGATTCTCTTAACTTGTCCTCATCACCTTTTGATAAATGAAGAATATATATTTTTGTATATCCTAGGCCCTTATCGGTGTCTCTTAACTTCTTTCTGTGACGTCTGTCACTCTTACTGTCATGTGTAATTGAAGCTGCAAGGCCACCAGGATGACTGGCTGTAGTTAAATGTTGAATCCCTTTCTACCTGGCCTCCAGTCTGGCCTGGCTCATCAGTAGACAATGCTGATTCCTTATATAAGGCTTAAGCCTGCCACACCGATTACCCTACAGAAGATGATTGGCTTTGGATTTGGGGTATCAGAGGCTCAAAACAACGATTCTTGGGGAACTTTTTCTCTCTCTAAAGAAAACAAAAATGACTCCAGGGGGGACATTGAAGACAGTGTTGTCTAGGCCCAAAGGGGGTCAGCAGGTGCCAGATCAGTCTCTATTATTCTACCCTACTATAGATTCATATGGTTCTTATGCTGTTTGTTCTGGTTTAACATGCTTACTTCCACTGAGAACAGTTAACATACATTTTATTTTTGGACACAAACATGGGTCAGTTTAAGAAAATGTTTTAAAATCAATATTATTTTGTTTAATTATTCTGGCTCGAGAAATAATGCACCTCCACACAAGGCATCTGTCTTGAATCCTAGTTTTTTTTTTGGTTTTTTTTGGTTTTTAAAGACCCTTGTCTGCACCTCTAAACTTTCACCATTATGCCGGGAACCTGTATGGTCTCTTTTTCTTTGTATTTAGAATATCATAATCTACCGGCGTTTGCTGGAATTTGAACCTTTTCTGTGGTAGTATCCTATGGAGATACCATCTGCTCTGCATAAGTTGGGCTCTCAACCAGTTTATTCATTTATTTATTTATATTATGCCTGTTACTAAATGCCCTTCTTTGCCCTCCATTCCCGGCCCTTCCTTTTGAGCTTTTTCTCAGTCCCTCTTCTGTGCATCTTTCTCAGGATGATAAGGAAAAGAGGCGCCTGGAAGCCCTGGAGCGGAAAAAGGAGAACCAGCGTCTCCTTGAGGAGGAGGATGCCAGACTGAAGGGGAAACAGACCAGGGAGTCTTCGGGGGCCAAGCTGACCCGGGCACAGATTGAGGAAACTCTGCGCACTGAGCAACAGCAAGAGCCCCAGGAGAAAGGTGACCACGAGATTCCCTGTACCTGCTCTTGTGTGTTTTCCCACAATTTCCATCACGTTTTTAACATTCCTGGTTATCCCCCCACCGCAGAGAAAACTCACCTGGATTTACCATTGGAGGAGAATGTGAACCGTGTTATCCTGGAAGAAGGCACTGTGGAGGCCAGAACCATTGAGGATGCTATTGCAGTACTCAGGTATTCTCAGGCTTCGTGTTTGGAAACACCAGAGCGTACGATTTTTTTGTTCCTGGTGCCATCTTCCATTATCAGAAAACGCAACTTTTTTTTGTTTCTTCATTTCCCATGTGTTGTTAATCGGCTGCTTAGCTGACAGTCATCTGCATTCAGTTAGTGATCGTTTTCATTCAATCTACATTACATTGGGACTACATTAATATAATTACATAATTGCATCTATCTAAGTTTAAGGATTTGGAAATGTATACTCGTGCTGTATTATATTTGCAGCAATTTAGGCATAGGCCAATTACTATCCTTAACACAAGGAACATTTTCTAATTGGCTAAACAGTTTGCTCCTTATTAACCTTAAGCAAAAGAGTAAACCCATTACAAAAGTCAATAAGTTAATGCTGTGTCGGATTTATTTTTTGGTTGACTGACGTCTTCTAAATATCCAGTCTCATCACATTTCCAAATCAACAAATTTTTAAAGTCGATATCTACCTAATCCAATCTGATGTGTAGCATATACATGTTGATATCTATTAGAATGCTTCTGGTTAATTAGATTGACAGTTTTTGTTGCCAATGAGAAATCCGTTTGGAATGACGTCTATTATAATAATATACTATGTATATTCTTACGGTGGAAGTGTATCCATATATCATGCAGAATTGGGTTTATATTAAGTATTTTATCACCAGCTAAGCTGGCTCGCTAGCATGGAAATGTGACAGGTAAAAGGTATTCCTGCTAAAAAAAACATAACGCATATCACTTATTAAGCACATAGAAACTGGGGGTTTATTTCAGTGTGTCTAAGTTAGCTACATCACTCGGCACAAAGCAGCTCATGCTGGCTAAGGTCCTCTTTCAGACTGCCTGCTGCATTAGGTTCCTAGCTAGCTAGTGCTGTGAGTGTCAAATGCGACAGATCGGATTTACACCTGCAAATTGATATTGATAAGTAAAATTTCATCAACAGAAAAATGGATATCGCATTTACAGAGGTTGACAATTTTGGAAGTCGTGATCTCTGCTTTGCAGAATCTAGATACATTTTTGTATTTTTAAAAAAATGGTGAATACTTGAAAAGAGCTTTGATTATTTGAAATCTATTGTGCCTCCATTTTAGTTTGCCCTCAGACGTCTGACATACTTCTGCTCTCTTTTTGACCCTCTAAAAGCACGGCAGACGAGTTGGACCGGCACCCCGAGCGGCGGATGAAGGCTGCGTTCGCTGCCTTTGAAGAGCTACACATGCCCCGCCTCAAACAGGAGAACCCCAACATGCGGCTGTCGCAGCTCAAACAGCAGCTAAAGAAGGAGTGGATGAAGTCTCCCGAAAACCCCCTCAATCAACGCTTCTCCAGCTATAACTCCAAGTAAAGAAAACCAACAAACAAACAAAACTGAGGGACGTGCAGTGTTTTTGTGATTGTTGATAACCAACTCGCAGGTTTCCCTGCAATCGACGGAGCCCAGATTGATCTCATGCCCAGATTTTTGTATACCCTCCTGGCATCACCATTCAATTCAGCATTATGGAAGGCGAGTTGTATGATGTAAAGTGCCCAGTGGCTTGTCTCTAACTTTTATGCTCGCGCCTGCCCTCCTCAGTTTTAACACACAGGTTAACCCAGCAAACGAGTTGTACCTCTTCTCAGGTAGCATTTTATTACTGGGTTGGACTCAATATCTGCAACAGCGTAGAACTTCACTGCGGTCTTGAGTTACATTTCCCATTTCGTATTTAATGACAGGTTAAAAAAAAAAGTCATTTAATTTACGTTCATATTTTTTTCCTCAAGGCTTTGAGCTTGTGTAATTCCCCCAATCCCCCCTTGGGTACCTCTGCCAATCACTGTGCCCAGTGATTTACATTGAATGACCCTATTATTGCCTATCCCTTCGGGTTGCTTATGGGCCATTTTTGCCTTCAGAAAGTTTGGATAAAAGTTTTTGCCACTTTATAGATACATTTTTGGAAGCCTGTATTCTCAAATGGGTGGTTGTTTGCTTAAATAAAACATTTTCAGATGTTTTGCTAATAGTGACAACCAACCGGGTAGATTTATGTGAAAATTACCTTATTTTTACTGTGTATTGTTTTCGCAGTGGCACAGAGAGATTGTAACATTGTATATTCCTAAAATATTTCCTTTCGGTTATTTTCAGTTCCATTCTCCACTCTTGACTATACTTTAAATTGTAATGATGTAAACTAAAAAGCGACGGAGTAAATATGACTGGCATTTTGAATGCACAAGGCATGTCTGTTTTATCACTTCACCAGAAAGGCAGTGGACAATAAAGAGAGAAGCAAGCGAAATGTCCCTTAAAGTGAGCCTCTGTATGCAGCCAGTACCGCTGGGATATGACATCACGTTGTTCGCATCACTTCCTGTAGTCCGTGCCCCACTGGAAGTACAAGGTTACTGCAGGTCAACAGCTTTTTCTGCACACTTGGCCGAATACAGGATTCTTTCAACCCATGTTGTGATCAGTTTCCAGCGTAGCTCTCCTGTTTCACCACGTAGCCCAAGATATTAACCTTGCTCCATGCCATTAATTTATTTATTTACCTTGCTGTAAGGAAGTGAAGATTTTGGTTCCTGAGTAGCCATCAACCATTTCTACTTTATTGCTGAACCAGCTAAAATGGCCAATTCCACACCAATTATACCAAGCTCACGGTTACTGAGAGCATCGATTGTGGCGCCCTGCTTTCTTTTCGATGCCTGAATCTAGATGTGGCCTTTCTAAATGTTCATTAGCAGAGGACTCCTCAAGAAGTGATTTATGATGTTCCTCATAGTGACAACACCAATGGGGGAGACCACACACTTTACACAAATAAATTTAGCCCATGTGTCCAGGTGTCTGTTTTGGATCTTGTATGTCAAGCCTAAGAGTTTGTTACTGTTATTTTTTTTTAACCTGTGACTGATAAATCTGTAAGTTGTATTCATTTTTAATTTGATTAACAATATGGAATTAAAAGTAAAACATCAATAGCCACATAGAAGTCAGCGCTATGCGAGGTGTGTTGTGGCCGTCAATTGTTTGGACTCTAATTTTGAAATTAATATTGATAGGAACTGTTTAAAGACTTTTTAAAGTAAATTAATATCAATATTATATTATTACTATATTAACATCATGTAATGATTTGTTATTACTATATTTCTTTTGATTTGAGGTCAGTGTTTCCGGGCATTGGGAGAAGATGAATGTTGCGGTATATTTCTTCATTAAGTAACAGTTGGGCTCAAGGGACTGACCTGTTTGAGTTGCGCTATTTCTTCATCGTTTCAAATATCGTAGCAGATTTTATTTGCAATCAGATTTACGTCTTGCCATTTTCATCCACATATCTGCCCTTGACTTGAGTTTTGCGTTTTATTGAATTATTATCTGAGGGTAATTATCTGGGTAATGTTTCCCTTCATACAGACATACAGTTTGGTATCCACCTTAATTTATTCAGCAGTGCTAAATAAATAAATCAATTCTAATCATTTTTATTTGTATTATTTCTAATTGAAGCTCAAGGAAGGAGAAACGCATTAAAAAGTTTTAATAATGTTATTTTTCTTTTCCTAAGAAGACCTAATATCCATACTCATGATCAGCTACTGGCATAAAGGCTGAGATGTCGACATTGGGTATTGTAGATAGGAGTGTCTGATAGCCATTAAATGACCGTATATGCACTTGGTATGTAATTCTTATGTAATACTCATTGGGAGCTGATTTATGGCTGATACTAAAGTCAGTATCAGTGTTCGCCTGTTGGCTAAGAATTTTCGATCCGTCTTTCTGTATATATAAACTCAAAAAAAAGAAACGTCCCTTTTTCAGGACACTATTTTAAAGATCATTTTGTAAAAATCCATATAACTTTACAGATCTTTATTTAAAAGGTTTTAAACAATGTTTTCCATACTCAATGAACCATAAACAATTAGTGAACATGCACCTGTGGAACGGTCGTTAAGACTAACAGCTTACAGACGGTAGTTAAGGTCACAGTTAAAAATACTTAGGACACTAAAGAGACCTTTCTACTGACTCTGGAAAACACCAAAAGAAAGATGCTCGGGGTCCCTGCTCATCTCCGTGAACGTGCCTTAGGCATGCTGCACGGAGGCATGAGGACTGCAGATGTTGCCAGGGCGATACATTGCGATGTCCGTACTGTGAGACGCCTAAGACAGCGCTACAGGGAGACAGGAAGGTCAGCTGATCGCCCTCGCAGTGGCAGACCGCGTGTAACGACACCTGCGCAGGATCGGTACCCCCGAATATCACACCTGTGGGACAGGTACAGGATGGCAATAACTGCCCAAGTTACACCCGGAACGCACAATCCCTCCATAACTGCTCAGACTGTCCGCAATAGGGTGAGAGAGGCTGGACTGAGGACTTGTCAGTGTTTTGCCATGGCCAGCGAAGAACCCGGATCTCAATCCCATTGAGCACGTCTGGGACCTGTTGGATCGGAGGGTAAGGGCTAGGGCCATTCCCCCCAGACATGTCCGTGAACTTGCAAGTGCCTTGGTGGAGGAGTGGGGTAACATCTCACAGCAAGAACTGGCAAATCTGGTGCAGTCCATGAGAAGGATACGCACTGCGGTACTTAATGCAGCTGCTGGCCACACCAGATACTGACTGTTACTTTTGATTTTGACCCCCCCTTTGTTCAGGGACATTATTTGTTCATTATTCCATTTCTGTTAGTCACATGTCTGTGAAACTTGTTCAGTGTATGTCTTAGTTGTTGAATCTTTTTTATGTTCATACAAATGGTTACACATGTTAAGTTTGCTGAAAATAAAAGCAGTTGAAAGTGAGAGGATGTTTCTTGTTTTGCTGAGTTTAGCATGTTGGTAAATTTAAGTCAATATTTATAGAAGCTCTTTACAGAGCAGGTCATGCTGTAGTAGATCATTATAAGTCTGATATCAGAGTACAGACAGTTTATTTTCCTACGCTGTAATAGAAAAGACATGGTAAGAAAATGTGTTGTACATACACCCACATTATCCAGCATAAATAGCTATCATACCACACTAATTTCAAGACTGTTGGTGCTGCTCTTAGTAGTATCCCTTACTAGCCCTTGCACCTTGCTAGGTTACCCCTGCTGATTTGTATGAGAATTGTGTACATATTGTGGTGTGGGGATGGGAGTCCCCGTCCCTGCACGCACACCGGTGATACCGGTAGGGGTATCCCCAGCCTTTCAGGACCACCCCTCCACCATCAAGCGCGGACAGCTCCGAGGGCCTCGTTATCCAATCAGGCAGCCACTTACCCTGGGGAAGAGGAACAGCTGCCGACCGCTGCAGGGAAGCCCTGAGGGGATCTTGTTTTGGTGTGGCCACCCTGTGCTTTAGTTTTGTTCTTTTGTTTGGTGATTAATAAACTCCTCTTCCCCTGAACTTTTTTTTTGCCTTGTCTGTGCCACGCCCCTGTATCTTGGCGCTACTACATATATATGTGTGTGTGTATATATGTGTGTGTATGTATATGTAATCAGTGGACTGTGAAGTGACAGAGGGGTTAAGAGGAGCATGAGGGGGTCTTTGCTGATCTCTTGCCTTCCCCCTGCAACTTTTGCACCCCCGGGTGACTTCTTGTTGCAGCATTGTGCATCTTTGCCAGTACCATGGTTTTAGGGAGGAGCCACCTGAAACTTAATGACTACACTTGGCTCCTACATTTGAATCCCATCTTTCAGTAGTCGTCAAGAGGGCATGGTTGCTCAGTATCTGTTATTGCACGTTAACCCCTAAACCACAGCACTTTAGTACGTTGCTCTGGAGAAGTGCGTCAGCTAAATGACTGAAATGTAAAAATGTAAACGTTGAAAAACTAGCTAACTGCTTCACCCACCTAGCCAGCTGTCCCTTCCAGACTTGTCAAGTCATGTAGCCACCTCAAAGAATAATGCTCTGTCCACAGTACAAACTCTTTTACCAAAATATTTGAAAAATCTAGTAAAAGTTCCAGAAAAATTTAACTGCGTGTGACTGGACTAGAGTACAACCCTATGGCTAAGAAAATGTGAGAGGTGTGTGCTGTGAACGCGACATCACTCTCTGGAGTCGATGCAGTACGATTGGGCATAAAACTATTAATATCAGTTTAAATTTTAATATTTATATTGGATTACATTTTGGTTTAATCAAAATAATGATGTTACTGGATTAAGAATAATTCTTAATTATTTTATTAAGTCTTTGCTGCTGCTGCCAGAATTGTGTCGAGTTGTTTGCGCATTATGTTAAGTGTCCAAATGCCCCTTCCTCCTTGACTTACTTTGGATTCTGACATGAATGTAATTGGGGATCAAAAAGAGCAGGCAGGAATAAAGATGAGCCTCTTATCAGAGACGGCCTGTCAATCACATGTGCCAATAGATCTGGATGGAATGTTCAGCCCTGGGGGGGAAAAAAAGCAACAAACAAAAAAAGGGTTATCTCATTGGCTAGGGGAGCCATCCCTCTCGCTTTTCATCTCAAATTAATTTCCTGTGTGTCTCACACGTCACCTTTAATGTTACATTCTTAATGAGTGGCAGCTGGCCTCAAGCTTAGTCCGGGGAAAGGAAACCAGGGTGATAGTCAGATCATGTATACGCACATGTGGAGGACAGAGGTCATTTGTCCCCTCTCTCAGACTGTGAGGAGCAGTAGTGAAGAAATTGATTTACAGCCATCTATTGCAACTACACGGAGTATTTAAATGTGCTGCAGTCGGCTTTCCGTTACTTACAAACTCTCGGGAAGATTTTATCAGAAAATAGTACAATTTTACAATTTTAACCATTTATACATCAGGATTTTTATTAGAGCAATTCAAATAAGGAACCTTGCTGAAGGGTACAACAGAAGAATTCCGTCTTGAAACTCCAGTCACACGTCCTGTCCCCTTGCTAGTTCATACCCTGTTCCTCTGCTGGTTTAACTTCTACATGGCAGGCAGAGCACTGCCGATCGGCTGTTAATGCAACAAGGCTTTCTCGAGCAAGCCCAAAGCACGCGTGAGACATGAAGTGTGTCGCGTGTTTTCATTCTGAGAAAATTGGCAGACACCAGGTGGGAGCGTGGCAGAGTGGGGAGGTAACGGGCACCAAGTAGGAGGCGAGAGGAGAGAAGGAGAGAAGGAGAGAAGGGGAGAAGGAGAGAAACGGTGAGCTGTAAATTCTCTCTGAAAGCGTCTCCCAGCAGAAGCTGATAAATTACAATGTCAGTGATGATACAGAACTGCATAAATAACGCCCGGCTGTGACTCAGAGGCCATTTTCTCCCCCTCCATCATGTTTTTATATACACAAGAAATCTATTGTTTCTGAGCACATTTATCTTTTATCACATATTGAGCATGTTCCTGAAAATCCCCGAGAAATATATTCAATTTGAAGTTTTAATGCGCATCATCCTTGGAGAAGATGAAACCAAAAACAAAATAACAGAGACTTAATATATTTAAGGCTCTGCTTTTGTGACAACGGTATAACGCACATGGTTTGGTATTCAGTGCTTCTGTCCTTCACAGTCTACAATCAACTGGTTTGTGCTGAGTGGCGAGGAGGGGGGATACAAGGTTTGGCATGCTGAGAGGAAAAAAACTTGCTGCGCTGCACTATTTTGGTTTCAATGTTCGCAGCTGCGTCTTTCTTCAATAACGCAAGCGTCGGTGTCTGTGAGCTATTTTGGCTGCGCTGTTTCGAAAAGTCGTATTCAAGCAGTCAGACAGTTCACGAAAATTATCTGTATTACATAATAGTGGGTTGCCTCTTTAATTCTCACCACACAATCCATAACAAAATCCATCCAACCCGTTATCAATTAGCCTAAGCCTTCTAAAGGGGTATTAATGCATGGGATGGGTGAACAGAGCTTTTTTCTACTATTCGTCAAATGACTAGTAACAACTGAAATGCACCCTCTTCCATATCGAAAATAGTAGCCTATCATGTTGCAAACGCATTGTTTCTTAGTGGGGAGAACATAGGCCTGTCTGCGTAGTGCTGTGAATTGTGCCAGGGTTTGGCATAGGGCATGATAATCATCAAAATAGCGTCCACAATGTCTCTAAGAGGGTCTTCAGCAGAGTCTTGGTAAGAAGTAAGAAGTCAGCGGCTATGCACCGGACAGCTGGAACTGTTTCGGCCACCTGCACCTCTCTGGAGTGCCTTCACAAGTCTGGGGCATGCTGCTGGTGTAAAATCACCAGGGCGATGAAGCCGGCAAGTCACCAAATTTTGATTCTGCTCTGTGACTTGCTGGGGATTTTCCCTGCATTTGGATTCTCTCTGTAATTTTACACTTCCCTTCAAAATGACATGGTAACACGGGTTACCAAAACATCCCGTGTAGAACTAACGCTGACCACCTTTGTGTATGTAGAGGCATTTACACAAATGTATGGTTTTTTATGTGTGTATATAATTTGATGTTGCTTTTCTATTTCAGAAAGGTGCGTAAAGTTTCTGAACCATAAGCCTACCATCAGATCATCCAGACGGTTCAGACGAAGTATTCATTCTGATCTACTGTGTTGATCTCCCCCTCTTCACCCCGAACACAATTCATTTAAATATTTTCTTTTGAATAAATTTGAAAGGGCCTTGCATGAAATGGCATTTAAGACAAATCCACAAAGCTGGGCTGGTTTAAGACCTATTCCTATTTTTTTTAGGTGCTGCAATTGTAGCACAAATTGTTTCTAAGCATCAAGCTCTAGTTACTGGATCTTAATATCAATCCAAAATTAGGTGATATTTTCGATCGGCGAAGAAGTAAACACACTTAAATCACAGAGACAATTTTTCTTCCTCAGGGTTATCGAGGGATTATTTCAAGTAGCCCACAGAGAGTGTTAATTAAAATTGTAAATACCTCCTGCACTCAATCTTAGGGGACAAAATTTGGCTTTCAGTGTTACCATCACTAGTATTGCTGCCAATGTAATTCTCAGAGTACAGAGATAAGCTGTAACAATTGTCATTGTTTTGAAATTGACTTATGTGCATAGGTTAAGACTGCTCGCGTGTTTGTCACGAAGAAGTGGTAGGAGGGGCTTCCTTTGCTTTATTCAAACTTCCATTTGCACGAATACACGAGTTGTGATTGCACATAAATGCTGCACATGTTACCATACCATGGGCCACGAAGAACAGCGTTTAGTGGGGATGGTTTAGCTGGCAGTTCTGAAAAATCACATAGGGTGGATGCAGTGAAAATCAGAGAAAGGTATTTCAGTTGCATTCAAATAATTTGCAATGACTCTTGCAATGAGAGGAAGGCACTTGATTAAATCATGACCACCAGCTGAGGTCTCAGTGGTATTCATGAATGAAGCTGCACATCATGATCTTGCTAACACAACCAAACCTTTTAGCCATGTGGTAATGTTGCTGCACTGCATGATCTTGCTAACACAACCAAACCTTTTAGCCATATGGTAATATAGCTCCACACCATGATCTTGCTTACACAACCAAACCTTTTAGCCATGTGGTAATATTGCTGCACTGCATGATCTTGCTAACACAACCAAACCTTTTAGCCGTGTGGTAATGTTGCTGTCATCTTGAAAGTCCCAGTATTTTATAATTATCTTCGTAGTTATTATTTTTACCTTTAATTACATCATCAATATGTCCTTTGTTGCTATTATTATTATCCTCATGTCAATCATCTTTCCTTCTGAATTTTCTCTGTCACAATTATTCTTAAAATTCCTATTAACATAATATTTTAAGCCTATTAAAGCAACTCAACATTGGTAACATTGGAACAGATAAAATATACTTATAGGGAAGTCATAACAACTTCAAATAACCACTGAAGAAAACTTTCTGGACCTTCATTAAACAAATCAGATAGCCACTTATAAATTCTTATGAAAACAAAATAGTGCGTACAAAATAGTGTATACAATTTGTTTTTTAAGTAAATGAGGACTAAATTAGCTGTGTAGGAGGTTATGGTTTAAGATTAGGAAGTTGTCCTTCATTACGCAGTAACTGGTTTCCATGGTGCTTAAATTTGAGATTGTTCAGAAGGGCGCAGTTTCTGATGTTAGTTCCTGCTTTGTCTGGGCTGCCCTTGTGTCGGAGGAGATAAGAGGCTTTGCATGTGCCTTTGAACTGCATTGATGTATGCATTGATGGCAGATTTCACTGACCATTCATTTACCTATCTCAAAATGAAAGCAACCCATTACTGCCCCTCTGCACACATGCACACATGCACACATGCTCACACACACACAAACAAAAAAACACATTCACCCGTGTTATGCAGATACACTAAAAGTCAATGTGTGTCTGCTGTCTAAAGTGTGTGAAATCTGTTGCCAGTAGCTTTTTGTTGTTGTTGTTGTTGTTGTTGAAACCGAGCTGCTCGTTGCGTTGTCCCTTATCCATTTGCATGCCAGCCCTTAACAAGCTCAGCGACCCATTCTTTAGTCTGAATCTTAATTAGCGCTCTCAAAGGAAAGCAGTCATACCCCTGACAAGGAAGGACAGTGAGCACCAGGAAGAGCTTGCCTGCTGTCCGAGTCCCAGTCCCAGTTTATAATGTTTGCTGCCAACCCCTCCTGGCTGGGGCACTGAAGTTTTTATTCTGCTGTGTGGGAATACATTTGCCTGGATGAAGAAGGAGGGTAAGAGCAGCGCTTGTCTTCATTTCTCCTATTAAATAAATGCAGTGGGAACCACAATAATGAGATCAAAACACAGAGGATTCCTACAAATGTGACTGATCCATTTGCAGAGACATTTGCACAGAAATATCCTCTGCTCCTAATTAGAGTGCAGTAATGGCAGTAGACAATCATTTCACTTGAGAAGAAAATGTTTTACAATTTTGTCGCTAATAAAGCCTAAAAGCAAAAAGGAAACTGCATATATGCATCGCATTTAGCCAATGTGCATGTTGCATTGATGAATAGCAGATTTATGAAACACAGTCATTTATGGAGAGGGGAAAACAAGTTTTACACTTAATTGCTTAATGTAGTTTAAGCACATTGATGATATTTGGTTGTCACAGGGTTACCGAGCAGTAGCTGCTCCAAAATTCCCGTTGTGAAGATTCTCAAGCACGATTGTGTCCTGGTATTTATTAGCCTTGTCTTCTCATGTTTGAACATGCCCGCACTCTGCTTCTGCTCATTATTTACATCACTCTGTCAGGTCCAGCAACTGATCTAGCCATGCTAAACAATGATGCATCAAAGCAGATGCCCGCTGATGCCCGAGAGTGCAGTCTTTGCTTGTCATTTTCTCACACAACGATTGTTGTGAAGCAACAATCTGGCTTAACATCTGGCTTACGTCTGGCTTAACATGGGGCTTCTGTTTTTGCCCTAGATGTACACCTGATATGTACGCGTACATGCTCATTAATACACTTTGGAATGACCCTCAAAGCACTGTAATTCCTGGGAGGGTTTGTCTACCTAAGTTAATTTGACTGATAGGTGGAATTAAATTGTCTTTATTTTTTTGTCACTCTGCTTTATTCCTTGTTCCCCTTTTTTAGTTCTCACAGTGGTCCCCAGTGGTCTTAAGGAGTTGGTACATGTGGTTTTATTAAATAACAGGTGGAAAAGCCTGGAGAGATGTATGCCCTGCTGGTATCAATAATTGAATAACGGTGGCTATTATATAAGATCTGAGCTGGATTACCCCCAAGGATTCCCCTAACCTGGGTAGTTAACCTCCTCCTCCCCAGTCTGATTTATAAAGCACAGTCTGACAAGTAGAAATGTGTATGCTGAAACACGTTGTTATGTTTTTAAATACGTTGTGATATTTTCTTTTGCCTAAGCTTGTCATATAAAAAGCTGGAGTTTCCTGACCATTCAGATGGCCATGCAAAATGCTTAGATTTTTTTGAGGGCAGACAGTATGCGCTACTGTAAGAGACGGGTTTTTTGATAAGTTTAAGAGCACACAAAGCATACTGTATATACATCTATAACAAAATGTATGATGATAGAGTTGTATTTCTCGAATATCTTAAAACAATAGTGGTTGAAAAGCATAGTGCATAGCAGTGTTCTTTTGCTCAGTGAAAAATAAAATGTTACAAAGATGCATATTGCATTTTGTCTCCAAACATTTCTGTAATGCATGTTCTTTATGTGTATTTTTGCAAACGGTCCCCCTTCTTTGCCAAACATTTCCCTAATGTGTGTTCTTTAGATGTGTTTTTGTATGTGGGGGATGGGATAGGGGCAGTGAATAATTTATGTGACAGCTTCCCAAACCAGCAAGCAAACGATATTTCATCCTTTCCTGGAGCCCACACAGGTCACAGAGACTAATTACTTAATGAAAACGATCAGGTTTCCTCCGCAGCTGTGTCCCAGATCCAATGCAGAAACTTATCGTCACATAATGTGGATATGACCTTAATGACTCAGAAACTCACGCTAATTACTCACACTTTTATTTGTGCCCTTCATTCAATGTGCCACCAGGACTTTTCCAACAGTCAACTGTGTTTTGAATGATCTTTGTTTTTAATCAAATCTACACTGCAAGGGTCCACTAGATATTGTCAGATCATTAAGGATATGAAGGGTTAAATTACTGTTATTGGGAAGTGGTGTAATGACCACAAATGGGAGGTGATCTGAGAGTTTCGACCATGAGGCTTATGCGATGAGTTTATAAGTAATTTATCTTAGGTCATTAACCTTAATTGTGTGCGGAAGAGTTAATGCATCACTTTGCTGTTGATTCTTTATATACATTACAACAATGTGATGATTATGAGGTGCATAAAAAGTGAAATTCAAGACACTTTAGTGATATGTACACTGTAGCTTCAGCTAATAACCACAGTTACTAATTGATGTTGTGATTGAATGTCAGATTTCTGACATTTGACAACTTTTTTGTGTTTTTTCTGCAATATAACTTTCTCAAAACTATCTACCTGATCCATATCCTGCCATGCCTATTTCTAAATAAATATGAAAGTATTTCTTCTGGATAATTGGGGAAAAAACCGTAATAAAATTACATTGATTATATAATCTAATGTGTGGGTATTTTTTAAAGATTTGATTTAATTTTAAGTTTTTCTTTTCTAATTGCATTTTTTCTGTTGTTTTTTAACAGGGTCGGCAAGTGTGCTGATAATATAAGAAGTTAATGAAAGTCCAAAGCCCATTTCTCCTGGCCATTAAATTTACTAAATTTAGTACACCATGCAAAAGTGTTTAAAACCATGTTTTACGTATAATCCCAAATCCTTGTCAAAATAACTCCGTTGTAATGATAACAAAAGTAGCCGAATTGTTCTTATTATCATTATGCCTGATGTTTAAAAATATATATTTTTATTGTTGATGTAGTTTTTATCCCTGCAATTTTTTATTAATGGTCACGAGAAATGTTGATGTACAAAAGGGACTCCGTGCTCTTTGGGAAAAGTATGTTCCCTACCCAACAAACTCGCGACTCTTCGGTTGTTGTTGGGGATTCATTCACGTAAACTATGCTTGGAACTATAAATTTTCTCAAGAAGGCGGCGTTTCTCGTAGGTACACGGTGACGTTATGAGGCTGTTCCTGGTCAAACCTACCAATCAGACCAGTCGGCTTGATTCTACCGGGGTTGTTCGCAATGAAAGGGTGTTGGATCATTACAACACAAGTGATCAGCCACAGCAGAGCGAAGCAGTAGAGGGGATGCAGCATAGATACTCGGGAGCTGTCTTCCAGCAACAAACATCCAGCCAAGACAAAATAATTGCCCACAGCGACGCTCATTCACAAAAAGCATCTCCAAATCGAGCTTTCGCAACGTGCAGCTTGCCGCCGCCGCCGCCTCCTGTCAGACAGCGTTCCACTATCTTTTACCACCAGGAACTGCCCAACCCAAGCTTTTTCAATCAGCAAGGTAGCACTTCTCAACTGCAACGCGGTGGTTTGTCACCAGTCACTGGCCACAAAAGCGGTCAACGACCTTCAACCCAAGGCTCTGGCTTTGTTTCCCAGTCCATACGTCTGCAACAGAATATAGGAGCCTCCGGCTTTCATCCGCAGTCGGAGAATCCCGTTTTTCAGAACTGTCACTGCAGTTTTTCTGAGGAAGCGAACCCTCCTCGCCAGCATCAATCCCACATTTACCCGCAGCCCTCCCCTCCGCCGCTGTCGTCGTCGTTGTTTTCGCAGAAACCGAATAAGGACAATTTGAAAGATACTGTTAATTATCAACAGGGACTGCTCGCCTGTCACTGCGAAAAAGAAGGTGGGGTTCGCGAACGCCACCAGTTGGTGCAACAAAAGCTTCAACCCCGTAATCATTGTAAGCTAGAAAAACAGATTCCCTCTTCTGGATCAGTCGTACGGAACCCCCATCCGGCGTTGAATATAAATGAACGTGAATCAAGCGAAGTAGAACAGCGATTGTTTTTATTTCAGTCTCAGGACTTGCAGCAGCAACCGCCGCCTCAACTGCAGGTTCAGCGTCAACGACTGGTTGGGAGCAGCTTTCTTAACAACTACTGCGCCAGCGTTAAGGGAGAGCTGAACACGAAAGAGCAGCCACTACGGCTGCAGCAGCATCGACTACACGACGCACGCTGGGAACACCTCTGTGACCAGGAATGCGAGCAAACATGCGAGAAAAGTGAACCCGATCAGCAACAGTGGCATCACCCTTGCGTCAACCCAACCAGTAGCTCGCTGGTGAGAAACTTATCTTCAGCTAGCAGCAACAAAAGTAGCCTGCTTTACTCGTCCAGCAGCCACCAGTGGTCGGAAAACCACCAGGAAGGAAACCAGATCCCAAAAAAGGAACAGCAGGTACGGTTTTGTAACCATTCATTTGTAACTGATAGAGCGCCACAAATTACACGGGGTCTTCTGCGATGAGAATGTGTTTGCAGGTTAAATATTTAAAGTTTGGAGATAATAGGAAGGCTGGGAACTACCGACAGTCCTCTGAATTTCAAACACACACACAACACACATACGCAGTGTGTGATGGTGGGTGTCGGGAGAAATGTGTATTTCGCGTGATTGTGTCTTAAATTTTCTTCGTGCTCGATGTTATTAACATATGTTAATATGAACATTGCTACACACATATAGAGCAGATTAGCGGCGTATTTAACTTCGACAAGGGCGAATGGGTATATTGCAACAATTTATGTAAGCCTTAAAGCAGTTTTGCAAAATCTAAAATATTGTGTATGTTGGACCTTACCTGATTTAAAGTTCTAGATTGATGCCTGTTTCTCTTTGGTGGATTTTGAGGTGTTCGTTCACAAACGTCTGTTCAACCAAGGTATTGAAGCAGGAGACATTTGGGCTTTAATTTAATTTTTTTAATTATTTTCATCCATCGACGACTTAATTAATCGATTTGTTCATTGATTCATCCGTCCATTAAGTTTGTAATCATACAACTTCAAACGGTATTGCTACCTTAGAACGACATTAAATAAGGGTCTCCAAGCATTAAGCGTTTGAGTGCAGACAAGTACTGTTATTGAGTACTGTTATTAAGGTTTATCGTGCAGAATAGGGAGTGATGTTCGAAAATGGTTGGAAAATTTATCGCAATACAGAACACAGTGAATGCTTCAGACAGATTTAATTTGTACAATATGTAAATGTACGCAACTTTTATACTAAATATGTTAAAAGGACCCCCCCCCCCCAATATTTGCAAGTTAATATCTAAATAGAAAATTGACGTTAAAAACTATTTTTGTTTCATCAAATTATAATGGATTATTTCCTACTGATCTTGAATATAAAGCAAGTGGCGAATATAATGTTAACTTAATTAAATTATTAAGACATGACGATTCATAGTGGGGCTGTTAAATGATACATACTATTTTGATATATCTTTCATTACGCCTACAATAATGTTTACCTTATTCGCCCATAATTGTTGAAACTGTGTAGGAATTAAGTCTGCAGGGTAATTTGTTATTTTCAGATGTAAGACAAATATGAACAAAGGTGTGTGTGTGTGTGTGTGTGTGTGTGTGTGTGTGTGTGTGTGTATGTATATATATATATATATATATATATAATTGATGTGCTTATGTTTCCGAGTCTATGGAAAAAATCTCTATAAAACTGATTTAACTAGGAAATATGTTTTGCTAGGCCTATAACTAATTTGCATGTTAAAATGGAACTTGGCTCTCCTTTTGCTGTCCTGTCCTGTCCTTATGTTTCATCTGCGTCAGTATATTGTGGGAATATATCACATGAAGTACTATTATCTGGAGTTTGTGGATTTCATTGTTTTAATCGACTGTACTGAAATGAATAATTCATTCTTATTGTGTTATTGTTCTTAACATAGTTGACCACAGCATCGATTGTGAGAGTTATTAGTTTGTCTCAACTGATTATGTGATCGATATTTACACTCCTATTTCACAATCCCTGATATTTTGCTCAGCCGTGCCTAGGCTAAGGGTGCACGGCACGTGCTGTTGTGATTAAAATATTATGATGTAATTATTATATCATCTCTGCCGTTTATAGGGAACGGACGGTGTCATCAAAAAACCTCTGCAGGTTTTCCTCAGGTTTCAGTTCTTTCCAGGATCCTTTACCTGGTAGTACAATAAAAATGCGTTCAGCAAGAGCCTGCCTTTTACAGTGGGTGGGTCCCATGCCACGGTCAGGGCCCCATAGTCTGTATTCTAGCAATGATAGGCCTGAAATACAAATTAGACTCTGGCCTTTTTTTTTACAATCAGTTTCTATGCCTAAGGTATCTGTTTTCTAATATATAATCATATTTAAGGATATTTCTGTTTTCTAAATTTATACAAAATGTCCTTCGTCTGCCAGACCGGTGTGTTTTTTAAGACCGAAAGATTATGTTTGTGAATTATTTGCAAAAAAAACCTTGTTTTGCATAATTTCAGAATTTTCCATCTTGAAATGGAGATTCAGAGTACACAGTGGGTGAATAATTAGGTGAATCAATTGTAGTTTTTGGTGCTGCTCGTACTGGCATTAGTACACCACATTTGTTCTCTGGTATTTCTTAGTCTGGATCTATATAGAGCCAGATGAAATATATTGCACTATATATAAAAATATATGCCCTAAGCTCAAAACTTTTTAAAAACACCAATCATTTTATCAGAAATGTAACTTGTATGATAGTAAGCTCTGTTTACTATCATACATGGCACTTTTGAAATACGTTTCTTAATCTCACTTAAAAGTGCAATTCATAGTTTTATTGAATTTGACAGATTTAGAGGTTATTTTGTCAGAAACAAACCGAACAGCACTAACCAGGGAGGGCAAAAGTGTATGAAATGCATAGCCTTCGTGTATTATCCGGTCATTGTGATTTTAATTCTTCTTTAAAGAACAAAGTCAGCCCACTACAAATAGTTGAAAAAAATTATATTTATTTTTTCATTTGCTCAAGGCTTCTTTTGGTACCGAACACATTTATCAGACCTTAGTTTATGAAGTAATTTCTGTATGGATGTTCTGAAAGGGAGATGGACTGGTGAAAGCTGATAACACACACTGGTTTTGTTTTCCTTTATCACCTATAGGCAAAGAAACGTTTATCTGTTATGGATTATTAGGGTCCGCTGTTTGAGGATTTTGGGTAAAAATCATGCATGATTTGGGCAGGTCTTGACCAGTATGCCATCAGAGTGAAGTTGGCAGCACACAGGTTCTAGAGGAATGCCATTCCATGATCAAAATTAATTCCTGTAAAAAATATGACTATTGCTACAAGTCTGGAAATCATAACAAAGACATTTCTAAGGTTTCACTGAGCCATATTGTCCAAATGGAGAAATCGCTGGCCTCGTCCTGTTGTAAGTTACAATACCGTCGGTATTGGTAGCAGTGTAACTACTATATACGGGTCTCGCAATAATTTGGGACAAACTTTTGCTGCCGCCCCGGTATTCTAAATGATCACATGCTTTACACGGAAACCCAGGACTTGAATGTTCTGTAAGCCAGATGAAGCAGGTCTGGAACGTTATAGGGTGGAAATCAGGAAATGTGAGTGGAGCCTTGCAGCCAAAGGAATCGGAACATTAAAGCAGAGCTTCCCACCGTCAGAGTCTGTCCAGCTGGCACCTGATTGGCTGTTGTTTTCATTCTTCGTCCTTGGTGTCTCTCTTTTGCTGTCCTCCTCATCTTCTGTCCCCTTTATTTTTAAAGCAAATCCCGATTTAAATTGAGTCAATTTTCGCCGTGGGTCCCTGAGGAGATTCAGGCACTGCGCTTAATTTCTTTTTTTTACATAATCATGGAAGAAAACCATTGCTGGGGGCAGTCAGGGCAATACCCAGGGTGTTTTTTCTCTTGTACAACATAATCAGGTCAGGCAGTAACTTTGTTTGTATCGATATCCAATCCTACAAGGGGTATGGATATCATCAATGTCTGTCTAC
>JAOVYW010000029.1:450030-465186 GCA_025775045.1 Hiodon tergisus
CCCGGCACCGTGCTGCTGGTGTTCAGTATCTCCTCCTGGATCATCGCCGCGTGGACGGTGCGCGTCTGCGAGAGGTAGGTCTCCCCCTCCCAAGTGCCTGGGTTCCCCTCTGGACACCAGCGTCATGTTTCGTTAAGCTCTCCCCCCCTCCACACACACACAAGTCTGCGCCCTTCTAAACAAACTATTTAAGCAGCCTCTACATTATTTATGAATGCATAAACGTTTGAGAAATGGTTAAAGGCTGGTAAAGGCTGAGTTGCCCCCAGGATGCACTTTGTGTAAATTTAGTGCGGCACCTCGCGGGAGTGATTAGAATTTTTTCGCCCCACAATAGCCAGAAGATAAAATAAGCAGCAAGGACAGTCTGAGCTGCAGCAGTTTCCAAAACAAATGTGTCGCCTTACACTCTTACCCCTCACTTAAAAAGTAATATTCAGTTTTTTAAATTTCTGTTTCACTTTCATCCCTTTAACTGTTTGAATCCTGCTTGAGGAGAAAAAGCACTTTCTTCATAGATTAAATGGAAAGTGCGTACAGGGTGAATTTAAAGCTACTAGAATTTGCGATACCTTAATTACTGACCCTTAATAATTCGACCTGTAGTTCCGTTGACCGAAAGATATTTATAAATTTGGCAAAATTGTGTGGTGATGATTTGCTTATAATGATACTTTATTACTTGTTTTTGCATCTCAGTCTCATTAGTTAATTTAATTTCAATCTTTTCTGTAAACATTTCGTGAATAAGCATTCTTTATTTCTATTTAGCAACTTTCCCAAGGCAGTCTGAGTTCACTCAAGTCAAAGATCTCAATCTTCAGCCCTAAGTCCAAGTATTGCGATGACGACAATATCTGTACCGGAATTGGTACGGCTCAATGGGCTCTGCTATGTGTGTAGCAGAGTGTACTTGCTTAAAATCCAATTTTTTTCTAGATTATACAACTCTCCCTTTCTCCCAGTATAAATCGATCAATCAAGATTTTATCCCATTCCAGCTCTGAAACTGAGAGGTGTGTTAAGAGAGGCTGACTCTGACCAGACGGTCCGTTTTGTGTATCCCTCCCTTCATCCTCATCAGCTTTTGGCTACTTGGCTCGGTCTTCATCACCTTTACCGACCCTCCGTTCCGACGTCCGTCTCACTGATAATCCCCTCCCTCTTCTTTCCAACTCTTGTATGCCAATAGGGCCAGTGTGGAGGACTAGGGACTTCACATTTTGAAAAGAAGCTGGGGAAAGCAAGAGGAGGCTTGTACCACTTTGAGCGGCAGCACCGTCACCGTTTCGAAAGCACTCAGCTGAGTTTCCGCTGGGCATATTGATGCCTGATTACCGATGTGGACTCACGTGGGCTTGTCATCAGGATGGCAATGTGCTTTTTCAAGCTCAGGCGCACGTGATGGCAGGTTTGCGGCGGTGATCGAGATGAAAGATTATGATTGGTAATCGGACACTGAGCTGGTGCCACTTCTGTTTTAAAGTAGATTAAAACACTGCATTTCTTTTATTGGCACTTTCTTGGCATAAAAGAGCAAGAAAACGCATGCTTTTTAAATATGCTGTGCTGCGGCAGAGAGTGGAGTTTTTCCCTACAAATGAAGACCCTCACCTCAAATCACAGTCACAGACATGCCCAGGAGTTATTACATTATGATTATATCAAAATGGTTATATTTATAATGCAGTCATTTTGCAGTCAAGCCTTCAGATTTATCTACCCTTCCTCTAATTCAAACTTTGAAAAATGCCCACACTATGCTCCTGAGCCGACACGGCATGCGTTTGGTAAACCACAGCATCTGCCTCGGACAATATTTTGCCAGTGGCTGGGGGGGAAAAAAACACTCGGCGACGATAGACGCCACTGTCCGCCAGCTGAAAGGTGAGGCAGTTGCATTAGTTATTGTGTTCTCTTTAAATCGTCTTCCTTGGAAAAAGGGTTTAATGCTCGTTTCTCTCCAGCTTCACGCTGATACCCTGCTCTCCCTCCCCTCTCTTTAAAATGTGGCATGCTGCCTTTCCCCCTTGTTTCAAAAAGGTTATTTTAGCAAAGGCACAGTCGTGCCAAATCGTCTCGCTGTGCAGCCCCAGAAATGCACACTCAGCTTCCCATTGGGAGAGAGCCCTTCCTGCAGCTGAGGGTACAGAGAGATAGCTGTTTCTTCCCCTTAAATTACAGATCGGCAGGCAAGGAAAGAGGTTGTCCAATAGCACTCCAGATAATGAGCCTTTGATCTCAGTAAATTGTGAAGGTTGATGTTGGCCGGAAGCGTATTAATGTCCAAATACATAGTGAATGAATATGAACTTATGTGTAGGCTACACAAGTGAATTCATGTGAGACGTAAAAGTTCTCGGGGAATATTGCTTAAGATAATGCGAACAGGTCACAAATAGTGCTACAATTAGACAAGGCCAAGTATTTAACAGATTAAATAAGGAGGAAAACCATGATGAGGCTATGAAACTTTGCTAAACAATAAGGTAAAACAGAAAGAACAAGGCAATTGTAAGTATAACGCCATTTTAAAGCTTTCAAATGTAATGAAACATGGTCATAAATATTTTTGTCTGTTCCAAACAAATTTTCTTGAGCTGGTATTAAGGCACCAGGTCATATCATGACGTTTATCCTACAGCCATGTTTGTGGCCAACTGTTGTAATAGTTTTCTGTTGTGGTACACGTCTGATATAGACATTTTAAGTAGTGATGCACCTAAATGAAAATTCTGGGCCGGAACCAAAAATTCAGGATGCACTTGGCGGAAAACCGAAACCAAAAACTTTTAAAAAGTTTTTTATATTAATATTATACTTTTTAATTAATTTAATCAATTTAATGAATCTGAATTGAAAAACTACAAACCAATTAAATTATCACACTTTTATTGAAAGTAACACACCAAAATTGGACAGAAAATATATTAAAACAGTATTAAATAAATTCTTCTTCATTCAGTTCTGTAACAACCAAATTGAACTGATTTTTTTTTTTAAACCAATTACCCAAATAATGTTAAGTTCTAGAAAACTATTATGATATGCAAAACTGCAGTCAAGTAATGAACTTTGCTGCTCTAGGCTAGCATCTTGCAAGTACAAAAAGTTTAAATATAAATCCAATGTCCTCCACAACAGCGAATGGCTGTACCCCCTCTCTTGAAATTTCTGCTGAACAAACACTGCAGATCGCAAATTTGATGTCCTTATCAGAAACTTTAAAGTATTTCCACACCGCTGACATGATCGGCCTTTGCTGGGTAGCGCCGTGATAACGGCTAGATCGATCAAGAGTAAAATCTGAGCACTGAGGGGCGGGGGACGGGGCGAGGCAGTAAGACATATATATCTTTGGTTCATATTTTTGGCCTTTTTTCTCTTTCGGCCAAAAACCGAAAATGCCATTTTTCGACCGAAAATTTTCAGCGGACGAAATGTCGGTGCATCCTTAATTTTAAGTCAGTCAGTAAGGAGGGCTCAAATAGTTGAGATGTCAACCTACTGAGGTCTGTATCCCTCCCACAATATATATAAATACCTAGCTTCAGTTAACCCCAGTAACTCTTCTCATATTAGCGGTCAACAATGCTTCCTGGATACTCTGCAAGACAGCCCCTACCTTGACTGTGAGATCCTCCCATGTTTCTGATTGGATCAGTATATCATCTACATATGCCTACGCATAGTCATTGTAGCCGGTGCTGCATGTAGCCCATATGGCATCACTGTGGACTGGTATAAGCCCCAAGACTTGACAACGTCTGTTTTTTCCTAATTTATGCGGTTAAGGGTCTGCAAGACAGCCCCTACCTTGACTGTGAGACCCCCCCATGTTTCTGATTGGACCAGTATATCATCTACATATTTATATGTCCCACCCCAACCCACCGGTCCCAAATGTGATCAGAAACCCCCACTGTAGATTTATTCTTGGAGCGGGGTGTTCTTGCTTAAAAGATCAAATCTTCCTTTATTTTCTTGCATGCAGTAATGTTACCAAGACTGGAATGAAGCGATGCTTTTATGAGACAAAACCCTGATTCTTTAAGTCTTTAAGCTCTATTCCATTCATTACCTGGGTGCAGTATATGACTTGCAAGGAATTTGGACCCCTGGTGAAAAGAGCATAAGAGAAAAAAAAAAGAAAAAAAGCATCTAAAGTATTGTATACAGATTGTTCTAATGAGTGACTTTAATTCGTGATACATTTCCAATGACCAGTATAAATAAATAATGTGTTTTGTTTAGTTGTGTCTTAAACCTTTTTAATTTTAATGAATAATGTTCCTCCATCTGTGTAAAGCCACACCGGTCGCATGACAGAAAATAAGGCATATCCAGTTAACTCCAGACAGTGTCATTTGACTGAAAAACATGGACACTTAATGAAAAGTGCTCTTTATTGTTTGAGGTAATTACAAGAGCCATGAAGCTCTTTGCAACTGAGAGGGTTCCACTGTATTAACTACAGATGTAAGATGCTAATGAACAGAGCTGATTGAGTGGAACTTATGATCCACCAGTCAATTAACAATACCAGCGGGCCCTACATCAAGGACAAGGTTGTGCCTTCTGCGTTTTCCATTTGAGAGGTTGGACTGACAGTGAATAGAGGAGGAGGAGGAAGCAGCATAATTGAAGGGGGGTGGGGGGTGGCAGAAGTTCTGGTCCTGTAGCTTTATGAGTGTGAGTCCTGTACAACTGAAGGACGCAGTGGCACTGCAACATGTTTAAATTACTCCCTAAAGCTCATGTTTAAAGTTGGGCTTTGCTAATGAATCTGCTAGTTGCACAGTCTCTCGGCCACATCCTTAGTTGATTTCTTGGTCATTGGAGATTTGTCGGAATGACTCTTAGGGCATGTGATCTATTCAAATACCTCTTTAATTCACCTGTTACCTGCAAATGTTACATGCACCCTTTTGAGTGTCACATCAAACCGTATCTTCAAAAGTTTAGCTTGTCCAAAATGTTCTCAGTTTAACCTATGTGGTTGACTACTTGATGCTATTTTAAAAGTAAATACATTTTCCTCATGACTAATTCTATACAGAATTGATGAGCTTGGTTATTGATCTTCCTCAGATTACTTTTCTAACATATTGATTTCCTCACGGATTGATAAAACACACTTCTAAGTGAAGAATCATTCAGATGTCCATCCTGTAAGCTTTTTTTGAATATAGCATCAGAGCACTGAAGTACAGAAAAGTGTAGGGCACAGAACAAAATACAAACGGTGTACTGCAGTTTTGTTGGACACCAGAAGCCTGAATGATTCCAAGAAGTTAATTGTCTTTTGTAACAGTGCCTCTTTTGGATGTTTCATTAACTCCATTGATCAAAAACCCATGGGAAGCCATTCTGCAGACACTTAGTCATATAGACCCTACAGTTCATTAAACCTCCTCAGTGCCAGTGATTCTTAATGTGCATACTGAGGGGGATAAAAACACGGAGGACACAGAGACTATCCAAGACAGCAAGGACATGCCGACATCTTGATTGATTGTCAGTTTCCTTTTTCCCTTTCTCAATGTACCCTATTATTTTTCAGACATTCATGTCTGTGGAAACATTCCAACAGCATGTATCCCCATGGTTCTTGACCATGACAAAATTGGGTGTGCTCTCTGCTATATTAGCATGAGTAGAAATAGTAGTAGTACGGTACTACAAATAAACACATACGGGCATTGGAGATTTAGATTAGAAGATTGCAATGCAAAGTTAGTGTTTAGTATTCTCAAGGTGATCCATTTCCAGCTAGTTCCAGAGCTGTAACTAGCGGTATTTGTTGCTTTGTTTAACGGTTTATGAACCGAAAAGACTCCAAACTGTTTTTCTTTGTGTCTTTTTGTTTGTATTAAATTTTGTCTGGGAAAATGCTCCGTCATAAGAAATCATTATCAAAAGCCAGTATGTGCCCCTGAGATATTCTTATGGACCTGTGCAATCAAAATGAACAGTTTCATTTGTACTACTGTAATCTATCTAGTGGTCTCGATTATCCTTTTTGTTATTGTGCAGGAGAAGCAAATCAAGTATCTAAATACTATAAATCCTATGGAAGAAAAAAAAAAGGATATTAGTGCTGTGCAATCTACTTATTGGCCCTCCCACTAAATGGCGGACATATTGATGAATACATATCGTTATCCCTCTTTCTCAGTACATAATTTTCCAACCCATTTGCTTCTAATTCTCTCGGGCAACATGCCGTCCACAATTTGTCACACTAGGCGATAGGTCATGTGAAGATCATGGCACCCAAGAATTACACAGTTGGACATTTTGCTGTTGTGAAACCACCCAGCATGACTAGTATTAAATGCATATTATTTTCTTTTAACGTGAAATGAAGCATTGATTATCTTTAGAAGCAATGTATTGAACTGTAATCATGCTTAATTAAAACGCTTTATTCGGTTTGATCCCTATATCCCTAAATCAATTACAACTCCCAAAATTGAAAACCACTGACTGAAAATGTAATGAATACCCATGGGATCTGCAAAACACAGAGAAAGATGGCTTTCCTATGTTGTAGATTGTGGTGTGCAAGATTTGATACAGGTTTCATTACCGTTAATTAAAAGTGAACGCTACTGGGTAGTTCCCTGCTCTTTTCTTGTCATTACTATTTTCTTGTGATAGACTGACAGTTAATAATACAAACCATGTCACAATGGACGTTAATTACAACAGAACAGAAGGTCAGAACTGTGGGAATAACAGTCTGTGCAAAGATGTCCCTTAAAATAAATAATTTATCAGGTATCTTCAAAAAACCACTCAGTCCGAAAGTGGAGGGCTGGTTTGTCCATTTTTATCTGAAATCTTTTACAAAAATGAAGAAAACTGCTAAATGGACAGTTTTTCAGCGTTTTAAATCCCAAACTAAAAACCAACAAGCCAGGCACTCAAAGCAGATAATGCAGTTTAAAACCGCTACAAAGTACCCCTTTTAAAGTCTTTAGTTGTCACCAACCACACTGTCACTCAAGCGAATGTGATGCTTAACTTAATTTAGTCTATTGATTTCTGCCGTCTCGCAATGAGTGCATTGTGGTGGTTGCGTCACTGCAGTTTTTCCTCTGAAAATGAAATGAGGGTGAGACCAGCTGTGAGATTCCAACCTGCGATGATTGTTTTGAGTATTTGTTCTTTTAATGAGAGATTGAGGTGGTGTGAAATATTTTAATTGCATCAGGATTACATGGCAAATATGTGCCAACAACTTTACTGTCAAATACATTAATTTACTTTGACATTCTTTACATGTTATGCTTGTTTTATTGAGAATGTCTTCTGAGTTTAATGTCGCTGTTATGTTCCTTCTTTCATCCAGCATTTACTTCTCCACAAGCATATTGTCTGTCACAGTGAGCACATAACAGACACGAAATGTAACATTTTTAGAACCTTCCCCGGTGAAGACTTTGTGACGGTTATTCTAGCTTTTAAGAAGCTCTCAGGAATCATATTATCTTGTTTTGGATTACCCATGCTCAATATTTCGTTAAGAAAGCTATTTAGCTGTGTTGCTAATGGACCGCACGACATAATCATGTTAATTTTGACTTTTTGAGGGGACAGGAAAAACATTACATTTAAATGGCTAAATTAACTTCTAGGACGTTTACTTTTGGCGTATATGACTAGAGATCCGAGATAGAATTTATTTACTTTTTTTTTTCTTCTGCTAAAATGGCCATATTATTTTGCCGGCAAATAAAGTGCGATATATATAAAATAAATGTGTAGTCTTTTGAGTAAAGTTGCTCTTCTGGTGAAGTTGTTAAAAGTAAATTTAAATAATCTGTACGTTTCTGTAGAATATATCAAAGGATTCCTGAATCGTTGGATTCACTGTGTTTCTCATAGCCTTTCAGTAGTTTTTAATGTATTTTTTGTGGTGTTGTCCGATCAGAGCTGTACTCTTTCACATGACCCTAACCCATTAATTTTTCTTTTGTTTTTACTTTCGGCCAATTTCCTTCCATTGTAGGTTTTCTTTCTGTGTAATTAAAGAGTGGTTACTCTGAAACATGTTGACATATATCTTCTTTATTTAAATATTTTGTACGGTATTATAAAATTGACGTTTGCCCTGAGAATTTTCAGAGGACCCTCTATTACTGTGTTTGACACCAGATTTGACCAATTTACAAATTTTATTACTACTTAAATTTTTACCGATCTTGGCTTCTATCAATACATAGTTCTTGAAGTTGTGACCAACTTCGTTTGACTGTTATAAAATTATGTTTATTTAATACTGTATATCTTGTTTTCTTTTTTGTTTTAGGTATCATGACAAACAGGAAGTTACCAGTAACTTCCTAGGGGCTATGTGGCTGATTTCGATTACTTTCCTCTCGATTGGCTATGGAGACATGGTGCCCCACACATACTGTGGAAAGGGTGTGTGTCTGCTGACTGGAATCATGGTATGTTTTCTCTATTGTGTTTCCATGAGTGACTAAAATACATTTAAAAAAAAAAATAAATTCAGAGCACACATCACGCAACCCCAATTGTGTTCTACAGCTCTGAAATAAAACGTGCTGTCCAAGTTGTAAGACGTGTCATAAGACACGTTTGTAAAAACCTAAAAATACCGTTAAATGTATGGCAAAATTGGAGGTCAAAATTATTTCGGGTGTTTGTGACATTCACTCATATATAGCCTTGAGAAAGTCGGGTGCATACCTGGATGGATGGATTAACGTAATCTTTTTGTCTCTTTGTTCCTTTCTGTTGGCTGTCGGTAGGTGTAAGTCAATCTTAAGACAGGTTGTCGTGTCCTCTTCAGATAAGAGTGTATTAATAATTAAGGGGGAGTATCCAGGTGACATGGAGTGCGAGCCTGTATGGGTGAACACAATAAAAGGGAGACGGTAGTGGCCTAATAAGATGCTCAGAGTGGTTGAGGAGACGGACGGAGACCGTGGACAATGCACAAGGAAAGTAATACCTGGAGCTCAGCTGTCACGCCTCTGGACATATTGCGCAATGGAGCTCGCGCTCTGCTAACCGTTTTTTTACCATATTTATAGAACGACACCCCAGTCTCAGGAGAGCTTCAGATCACTGTGCACATAAAGCAAGGGGGTTCTGTCGGGACTTCCGAAGAGGGACTATGTAACCCGGTTAAGTTGTGTATTAGATCTCCTGGTATCCACACTACCCAATTTCTCCACCCAGGGGGCTGGCTGCACTGCCTTGGTGGTAGCTGTGGTGGCCAGAAAGTTGGAATTGACCAAGGCTGAGAAACATGTTCACAACTTTATGATGGACACACAACTCTGCAAACGAGTGAGTGACAGCATTACATACTTCTGTATGACAAAAGATTGGCGATATCTTCATTCATAATGCTCCTACTCTAGGTCGAAACTATGTGAATAATAAAAACCTCAAACTAAAGCCCAATAATAGCGGTTATATTAGCCCTTTAAAAATACTTGTTGTTATGACATTAAAGTCAATGTGTTTTACATTACATGAGCTGAGATTTCGAAATATTTGAAAATTTCCATACGATTAAATGAGTTTGGTCTTTCTGTAAACGGTGAATATCTGGTTCCTCACTATGCCTCAGGTAAAAAACACAGCTGCTAATGTACTCAGGGAAACTTGGCTCATCTACAAACACACCAAACTGGTGAAGAAGGTCGATCACGCCAGGGTGCGCAAACACCAGCGAAAGTTTCTGCAGGCCATTCACCAGTAAGTACAATGAGCCAGTTCATAGGAATACGTTGTGTTCAAACTGAGGTGCCTGTAGATCGGTGTAAACGCTAGTCCTTGTGTTGTACTGTTGGACGGATATTTAATTATGCCCAAAGTCCAAAATTATATAATTATATCCGTGTTTATGTTATTATTACAACGACTGCGATTATTGCCATTTGTCAATACTATTATGTCATACGTATATACAACACAATCTTATATGGTTGCTGTGATCTGAACGCAGTAAAAAAACAGGTTTCCTGTCAAATGCAAAAACGAGTATCAAGTGATAAGTCACAGAGAGGTCTAAGTTAATTTGGTTCAATGCTAAGTTATGAGATCCAGTTTTATTTCTGACATTATAGCTTCCTGCGTGTTAACACGAAACAGGGTTGGGCAGTTTAAGTGTTCTGATTAAATTTCTCGCTCCCTCCTTATTCTGTGAAATCTACTGCTATTGTTTATTTTTTACCCCTGGTGATGTGACAGCCCACTCTTCCCTCCACAAATATGCAAATTCAGAGAACTTCCTCACAAAGCTGTACCACACCTGTAGTTTTGCCGGTCCAATATTTTCAGCCGAGCAGCAAAATCAGCTACTGCTCCGGTTGTCCGGATAGTAGCCTTTAATGGAGGGAAATTACAGGGGAGAAGTACAAACCTGCTCTTATTGGACTGGCTGCCAGACAGTTTATTCAACATCTTTACCTGTATGATATCTTACCGCAGGTTTACATTTGCCCTTTAGTTATGAATGTTTCTCTTTATTCGAACCTCAGAGAACCTGCCGAAATAGTGACGTTAAGACATTCCTTCCTTTTCTGCGCCCACTTTCCCCCTGTGCAGCGAAAAGTGTAATAGTTGACCTGTTTGGTGTAAGTTGTGGGTTTTTTAAACTTGTACTGTGTTCTGTCTTTGTTTTGCTCGATCACTGCAGAGCTCAGAAGTAAGTTGCGTCTTCTCTGTTCCTTCTCTACCGTTCACACACTGTCTCTCTCCCTTTTCTCACTCCCTCTATTTCTCCCTCCTTCCCTCTCTCTCTCTTTCTCCGTCTCCCCTCTCTCTCTCTTTCTCCCTCTCCCCTCTCTCTCTCGCTCTCTCCTCCCCCCCCCTGTATCTTGTCGGTGTTACCCGGACATGATTGACTTGCATGAGGTTTGAAGCTGGATGCTGGTTTGGATTCTTTCTCTCCTTTTTTATTTCCATTCTGTAAATGGAATGAAAAAGGCAACAGCGGTGTGGAGTTCTTGTGTTGGCTGTGGGGTGCCTGAGCAGGGGGAAAAAAAAGAAAACCGCATCTCTCAAGCTTCAAATGCGTCAGCTTGTGCCCAGACTCCATTCATCAACAAAGTTCTCCAGATCTCCATACTAACTTGTATTGACTGCCCCACCCCAACTCCACCATCACCTTCAATTGATGAAATGAGTACCGATCGCTGTGGCTATACGAACTCTATCCCGTGAATAGCCTTCAGTAATCCGTATAAAACGCATATACTCGTAGTCTCATTTGAAGAGTGTGGTTCTGTTGATGAGCTATATCTCCTTCTTAGTATTGAGTCATCCCTCCTGGTGGATCGCGAATGCTGTTTAGTGTATGTATCGACTTAAAATCGAATAAAATGTTCCACCGAACCCATCAATTTGGGTTAGAGTGTTTGTTCTGGAGTTTTATAGAGCCATAAAAAATAGTTGACCCGTGGGATGCGGCAAGCATTAGTTAAATGATCAGTAAATGCAATGCTCGCACTGTAAAAGTACTGTAAGGCCATACTGTCATTTTAAAACCCAGACCCCAAGTCTTTGAGCCCTAGTGTATAAGCGCTGGGCATCGCTTACATGCAAGATGCTATGGAGCTCTGGCTTAAGAAAACTTCTGACCAATTCTGGCCCTCCCAAACCCAGAGAGGGGTTTTGGGAGCTCATGGTGAAACCCACGGTGGAGGGACAAGGGATGGATGGGGGGGGGGGGGTGTCGTTAGGGATGGGTCCAGCTTGTTTTAGGGAAGAGGTAGAGCAGGGGACTTGTGCACTTCTCTCACTCTTACCCTGGGTGTATCTCCAGTAAATGGTGTGTGTGTGTGTGTGCACGCACGCGCGTGTAGGGGGGTTGGGGTGGTAATTGGTAGCACTGTATTACGATCACATTGCTGAATGGTAATTGCATACTTCATGGATACATAGAAATCTGCTCTCTCGTAATTGCTCTGGCATTGTGCCACACTCCAGTGAACATCGGTTTGTCTTGTCTTGGCCTTGTGTAGCTGATATCAATTAGTTGCACGCTCTTCCTTTCTTGACAACATTTCTGCAGTCAAAGGGGCCCTTTGCTCTGTGTTTTTTATTATCTATTCATTCATTCAATCACTTTTCTCTTATGTCCTATGCCAATGGATTAAAAAATATCTGCGTTCAAGAATAAAGGCCTCCTCACCCTGTGGATGCACACAGTGGCTCTGAAATGACCTTGTTGACTTTTAATGTCACACCTTAAAGAAGAAACCAGCCGGTGGTGTAGTGGTCAAGGTGACCAAAAGGTTGCTGGTTCAAATCCCACCCCTGCTCTTGCACCCTTACACAAGGTACTTAACCTGAATTGCTTCAGTAAAATATCCAGCTGTTATAAGTGGATGAATGTAGGAATTGTAAACCGTGTAAGTCGCTTTGTATAAAAGCGTCTGCTAAGCAACAAAAATGTAAGAAAGGTGGATCCAGGATGTTCCTGAGTCTAATGTTCCTGTGCACTAAAGTGTTAGTGTGGAGGGCAGGCAGGCAGGCGGGCGGAGGGGGTCAGTCCTCGCTGATGGAGAATAGCCTTTTGTAAGGAGGGTAAGTGTTAGTGTTTGCTTCAACTTCTAGGGGGTTAGCTTCGCTCTCTCAGTGCTGTCTTTAGGGAAACAGCCTGTTTACATAAGCAGACCCAATGGTGCTGATGCATTAGGTCCATTTAAGATGGATGTCTTTGATGTCTTTGATGTCTTTGATGTCAGAAAAGGCTTGGATTCTCTCATCACCACGGATGATCCACCACTGCCACTATAATGTATGAGGTTTTTTTATTTTATTTTAATTTTCAATTTTCCCTCATGGAACAGAGAAATGATTGAAAACCATGTGCATGTACTTTGTGCTGCACTTTTGATATTCCGCGCCCTATTAATGGGCCCCAAATACTGAAAAGACCTTCAGAGCCTATTGTGGTTCTGTTGTTAGTGTGGTAGAGATAATTAAATTCAAGTACTTTATGACACTTCTGCTTAAATTCAAACCAATGCGAGCGTTAAAAGATTACGCTGAAGTCAAACTGCATACAGGCAGAGAACAATGCACCAGAAAAATAATCAGGAAGAGAACGGTCATTCTCTGATCTCTGCGATAAAGCTACATTTAAAATGTCGTTCGTAAACAGCAGACTGGCTTAATGTCTTGGCTATACTTCTTAATGTGACAGATTCATTCTCACAAAAGCATTGGTGTTTCTCCTTTGCAAATCTCTGCAAATATTTTTTTTCTTTCTGGAAAGAGCTGAGCTTTTGGGAATTACATTACAGTGTCATTGTTTCAAAACTTCCGAAAGACCGAAACGCATGCAAAACACACCAGTTTAAAAAGAGCAGCGGACGGACTTAATTAATGAGTAGTGATAATGCATTATTATTAGTAAACTTTTTATCATCACCAAATTTTCTAAATTGCAGCTTAAAATGTTGCAGCTTTATTCTTAAGGAAGCAGCACTATTTGTGCAATGCCAGAATGAAACCGCAATGAATATATGACTTCTCTACCTCACAACAGGGGCGGCGGGAGGGAGGGAGGGGCTAGCGGGGACTTAAGCACCCCCTGAAAAAGGCTGAGCCCCCCCCAAGCCCCCCCCAAACCCCCAGTAATTTTGTAGTATTTATTGTTGTTTGTTGCGTCAAAATTCTTTAGCACCTGCTATAAACAATCCAGCCCCAATATATAGTATTGCTTCTAATGTCACTAATGGCAACATCCGGGGGAATTTTACTTCATTGTGGAGCTCTGCTGGTTTGTGCCTGATACTTTCCCTCTCCTCTGCACGCCAGTCTGGTGTTTTTGTTTCTGAATAAGCAGCCTTCCTTGTGATGGAAAAAACAAATGTAGTGCATATGGAGAGTTTCTCTGCAGCTTTTTTTTGTCCATGTTGTGGTCTGTAGGCTTTGAAATTAGGTCAGTGCGAGTAAAAACTGGTTCTATTTTAAGCTAGGAAACCCTGCCCCAGTGCTCAGCCAAAACATTTTGAGTGTAGCTCTGTACAGAGAGACTTCATTAGTATAAATAGACTGTCTATTGGGTCCAGCTGTTACTCTCTGTACACACTTTTAATTTGAACTCTGCTCACTTTGTGACAGGTTTTTGCTGTGCAGGGGTGTTAGACACATGGAATACAACATTAACGTTTTTAGTGCTGTACCTTTCAATATACGTAACAATCCCCCTCAGAGCTTTGAGTTATGATGTTTGTTTTGAGTTGGATTCCCTTAGTTTTATGAATATCTGATTCATATCATTTTCTCTCACTGCTTTTATCTTTGGCGAGCTAGGCCAGAGCATTGGCACATCTCTGCACGTTTAATCCAACAGTCCCTTTGCCAGTCTGATCACTTTAATGTATCCTGTCATAAATTACCAAATAGGCTGTACCGGGGCTGGTAAGTCAATCAGCAATTTTTGCTAGAATTGTGTCTTTCACAGTTAGTTAGTTTCCTTTCATGTTTTAGATTATTTATTTTTTTAATTGATTGTTTCTCTCTGTTCCTAAATAATGCAATGCATGGCTGATGCCAAGACTTCTTTAGATAGCTTTTTGTTTATGTCTTAATTTTTCTCAGCCCTTTTCTGAATGTCATGAGTTGTTTTTCTGCTGGTATAGACTTGCCGTTTGTTACATAAGTAGCCATACATTTCTTTTGTCGTTGGATCGCCAGCATTTTCTATCAACCCTTAACAGACTCTGTCACCTTGTTGGTTCACTTTGTTTATTAAAGTAAATGTAATTGTTTACTCAATGAAGGGGGGAAAGTCGGTGAAACGGTTTTTCTCTTAACGAGCAGTGCAAGCCACACAAAGCATTTGGAGAGCATAATGAGGACCGGGCAGATCATTCTTAAAAGGCAATAACTATTCCATTATAGGTAATAAACTACGGCATGGGGTTATATTGCTGGGTTTATTTTCTGTCAGGGTTCAGTCATGTTTGAGTCATTCAAACATAAGATAATTACTGTCAAAGTAAAAGGCATCAGGTGGCGTTTTGTTTGCCAGACAGGTCTCTTGGTCCTTTGGTCAAAGGCATCAGGTGGCGTTTTGTTTGCCAGACAGGTCTCTTGGTCCTTTGGTCAAAGGCATCAGGTGGCGTTTTGTTTGCCAGACAGGTCTCTTGGTCC
>JAOVYW010000029.1:495926-511182 GCA_025775045.1 Hiodon tergisus
CTCTCTCTCTCTCTCTCTCTCTCTCTCTCTCTCTCTCTCTCTATATATATATATATATATATATATATATATATATAAATTCTAACAGAATAAAAAATAGTAGCACATCTTTCAAATAGTGACTAATGCCTTTACAAATAATGATACAATTATATATTTCCAAACAAAATTGTCAAATGAATTTAAATCCCTCATATCCTGGACCTTCTCCTTTTGGCCTTTTGGGGCACCGAGGTGAGACGTAAGAGTTTATTAAGACTCTTTTCTCAACTGGCTATTGGGTCAGACTGAGGTGTTGAGCTTGTCAGCTGAGAATACTTTTATACACACTAGATTTCTCTGAAGATTTTCATGCTCAGTTTGAATCAGTATCGTAATTGACCAGACTTGAGCTTTTGAAAACTTTTATTACAGCAATTTCAGGTACCATGAGTATGAATTTGCCAATATTATTTCTTGGCACAAATCTATTTCTTGCTTCAACGTATTCTGATTTGCAAAAAAATCCAAAATGTTCAGTTTTTTTAGTGACGTTTAACGTTGCAATGAGAGGGGCAATTTCTGAGTCCAGTAATCCCTTTGCCTCACAGAGCTTTTCCCCCATTTTTTGTTAATCAGAAGGGGAAAAAAACAATTTCAACTCTTACAATTTTTAAAACATTTACTTCATTCATTTGAGTACAGTAATTATCATTTGTTGCCGTTTTTATCAAGGGTATTAACACATTCATATGTTGCCGTCAGAATGTCATGAAAAAGACTCTAAAGTCCTAGCCTAGGTGCATATGGGTTGTATGGGTTTCCCTTTGAATAACAAATGGCATCATACACAGCCACTGAGACCTCCACTCTCAACGAACTCTGGATCCCACAGGATTTGTGAAAACTACAGACCTGTGGTTATGGTTGCCTCTTTGCTGTCATCTAATGTAGGATTCAAGTGTCAGATTGCCTGCTTCTTTGTTTCCTCACCACCGTCCTGGTGGTGTACTGAAGTGAAGCACTATATGGTATTTTTTAATAAAGTAATCCCTTGAATTTAGTTTTTTTTTATTTTCTAGTAGAGAGAAAGTACTTTACACAGGTGAAGGAATTAAATTGCCATGTTGTGGAAGTTAATATAAAGGTTCCAAAAAATCAAAATCAAACAAATGAAATATAATGTCTTCGTTATGGAAGGTCTATAAATCTATGGAATTAATTTACCTAACTGTTCATTAGAATGTTTTGTTGTTTCAGCTATTCGAGATACTGAAAAGGTCAGTTCATCAGCAGGCATATCCCAATGGTGCAAAAGGAATATCATTTCATTTTATTTCATTTCATCTCAACTGTCCTTGGAACAAGGGTGTCTAACACACACACACACACACACACACACACACACACACTACTGTACTACATCTTTTTCTACAGTATTCTCTCGAAACTTACTGCAACTAACAACTATTTCGGCAAACTGTTCTATGAAAACCTCTTTGAATCTAATTTTCCTAAAATGATTTGCATTTTAATAGAACATCAGTTGGAGAAGCAACTTGATAACCAGGAGAATACCGCACATCTTTTTCTACAGAGACCCGCACAAACCCTCTGTTATGATAACTACCTGACAGCATGCGTTGCAGACGTAAAGTTTTATTTTTGTACATTGTAACAACCCCCTGGGCGTAGGGCATGTCGTTACTTGCAGGATCGCAAAAACCACCAATGGGAGACTGTGTTTTTAAAAGATCACGCTTTATTTTAATATAAATCGGGCAGAGGTAGAGAAAAGAACAATCCAAAGCCAGGGTCAAAACGTGGTTTCAAAGGTCAGTAGTCAACACAGGTTATCATACAAAAATGGGTCAATCGCAAATTAGGTTCTCTTCCAAAAAAAATGGGTCAAAGTACTCTCACTCCAAAAACACTCACACGCGCCTCAAGTTTGGCTCAAATGACCTCCAAACCACCACCAAACACTCCCAGGTGACAAACTGGTGATAAAATAAATAGACTTCTAATCAGCTTAGGAACACTAACTACAGTAAAGCTGTGTGTTGGTGGTGATCACTTTTTTGCTTAAGGAAAACATTTCAAATTGAGAATACAGGGGGTGGGTTACTTGACTGGTCATTGGTGATTTCAAGGGCTTTTTTACAAACGGAAAAGTTATTTATCCTCTTTGTAATTTATGCACAGAATTATATTCATGCCAACAAGTTATATGGAAGCAAGCTCTTAACCTTGTTTAAATAAGCTTGGTGTTAAGTGTGTATACATCTGAATATACAGTGAAGCTAGGCACAGTATATTGCTTGATATTTTGATGTTTAGCTCGAAAGTGTGCTTCCTAAATGCTGTGAATATCACCCTAGATAATGGTCTACTAAAAATTGTGATGTGATGTGGTGTGGTGATGGTGGGGGTTTAGGGCATCAAGACACTGTCTTTATTGTAGATCCTGTATTCTCTGCCTGTCAGACTGTTGGCGCCAGCAACACCTACAGCTGCCAATGGAGATGGTGAACTAGAGAGGGAGGGAGGGAACACTGCCTAGCAAACCAGTGAGAGAGGCTTTTATATCCAGAAGTCTGTGTATCCAATGGGAGAGGCTTTTATATCCACAAGTCTGTGTATCCAATGGGAGAGGCATTTATATCCACAAGTCTGTGTATCCAGCTGCCAGAGAGCAAGACTGGATGTGGATTGAGAAGGGGAGTGTGTCTGTGTGCATGTCTGTGTGCGTGTCTGCGTGCGTGCGTGCACCAATCTGGTGATCTGCGTTTGGGAGATGTGAAGAAAGAGATAAAAACGGTGAAGAAGGTGAACCCTCAGCCTGTATCTTGTATCAGTATCATCTTTGGGCTGTTCTAGTGTCAATGCTTTTCCTTTCTGCAACCTCTGGTTCTTCAGAATCCTGCTATTTGGTTTGATCTTTTTCCAACCCATGTGGAATTCAGTTATGAAGACCGTTTAAGGGTAAAGTGGTGTCCTTAGGTTTACATGCATAACGAGCACTTGCCTTGCAGGGTTTGCATGCTAATGTAATGCTAGTGTGTTCCAAGCAAGGTGAACGCTGCAACTGTGTAGTGTCGGCCGTTTGTTAACACAGAGAGTCACAGTTTGTCCGCTGTATTCAATCGCTGCAAAAATAGATGCAGAACACATTAAATACAATCAGCTGCCGGATTATCAGGTCCACCCATCTAGCACTGGGTCAGACCACTTTTTGGATTCTGTAAGATGCCGGAAAACGTTCCACAGGGATGTCGGTCCCTGCTGATGCGATGGCAACACACAGTTGTTGCAGATTGTGACGGCAGACCAGTCATGCCGTGAACAGCCTGTTTCGTCACATCCCAAATATGCTCTATTGCGTACTGTGCAGGCCGCTCAAGTAAGCTGAACTTGCTGTCTGGTTCCTGGAACCATTCTGAGACAATGTGTGCTTTTGGACATACTGCATTATTCTGCTGAAGTATCTATGTGACAAAGGGTAACCATGAAGGGATGCACCTGGTCAGCAGCAATGTTCAGAAATGCTGTGACGTTCAAAGGTTGCTCCGTTGGTATCAAGGGGCCTGACGTGTGCCAGGAAAAAATTCCCAACACCATTACACCAGTGCCACCAGCCTGTACCTTTGACACCAGACAGGATGGGTCCATGGATCCAGGCTGCTTACGCCAAATCCTGACTCGGCCGTCAGCATGACGCAACAGGAACCGAGATTCATTGGTTCGGGCAATAGTCCAGGGCTGGTGATCGCTTCTTGTTTTTAGCGGATAGGAGTGGAACCCGGTGTGGTTGTTGGCTTCAACAGTCCATCTGTGACAAATGCTGACGGGTTGTGCGCTCCAAGATGCTTTTCGACGCACGCTACTGTTGCACTGTGCCTGTTTACGTGCACGACTCTTTCCATTCTCCTTTGACCTCTCTCAGCAATGAGCCATTTTCGCCCACAGGACTGCTGCAGACTGGAAGTTAAGGCTCGAGTTTCCCTCTCTCCATTCCCTTGCGTGTGTTTTAAGTAATTCATACGGATTGGATTTTATTAGATTTAATTGTATATGCGTTGATTTGGTTCAAAACATTGCATAGTGACAAGTCGTTCTGTTTTAAAATGTCTGTTGAAGATGTCTTTCAGCCTTCAAAGTGAAAGATGCATTTCTTGGAACAGGCTCACTGTTGTTGAACACGGCATGGCTGCAGTGAAGTAGGAATTGGCCAGAGGGCACAGCCTGTTCCTGGAACATGAGCTCATTCTTTATTATGGGATAATATGGGCCTGTCACTCATTCTTTTTGTCCAGTTTGCCAACGTGATACAGTATACTCTCGGCTTGCCTTCAGAGGAGATGCGGCCCGGTGCGTTTGTTGTATGTGAGCCGTTTGCAGCAAATAATAGTGTTTTAAAATATAGGCAATTGGTTTGCTCTAATAGATGGTGGGACACCTGACAGAGTGTTACTGGTTATTTACCAGGGCCATTCAATGTCTTGAGGCATAGACGTATGTGTCTGTGTGTTCTTCCTTGAAAGCTCTTTGAATGGGTTGCTCAGAAATCTGCTGACAACCAGCCACTGATGTTTAACCAGCCACAGTGCCAGGGAAAAGACTGAGTGCATTGCTAAGAAGGTCTTATTGGCTTGTGCTGTGAAGGCTTCGTGTTATTTTTGGTTTTGCTCCAAGTGTGACATTCAATTCACCAGAGATACACATGAAAATGTAAACCTAATTTTTGATAACTGCATCCCTTAGGTTTTTTCATATTCCTTCGGTCACTGGTATGAGAAGATGCAAAAAAATATATCAGCATAGTGCGGGAAACAAAAGGCTAATTTTCATAGATGATATTCATTTACATATCAGTGAAGGTATAGATTTGCGCTTTAAGTTTTTAGCTGGAAATGAACACCGAGTCCTTTATTTCCCCTTATGGCCTGCCTTATCATTTACACGTTATACCGGTGCGACATGCTCATATAATTGGGAGGATGCACTCTCTGCAGGAGAACAATTCCCCATTTAACTGCTTGAATCCTCAGTCCAGCCACCTTTTCTGAAAAATATTTTTCAATGCTTGTTTAAATATGCTACTATCCAAAGCAACCACTTTAGGAACCTGGGAAATAAACTTTCTTGCATCGGGGAATGTAAGACTTTTGATTATAGAATCATAGGTAGACGGGGTTTTAAGTGTAGTGTTTTCAGTGTAGTGATTGCGGTGGATCCTGGTTTAAAAGGATCCTTCAGATGACATGTTGTATAACCTGTTTTAATGTTTGTCTTGACTAAAGAGTCCTGATCTTTAGTATGTGAGATTCGTATAGTAGAGATTCCATGGAAGGAGCCCAAGTGCTGTTTTGTGAAATGAACATCTTAATATGCAGGTCTAACTCGGACACCAGTAATGGCGACGTGCGTTCCACTTACCTCGCTTTACTACAGCAAAGCAGGCAAATCCATTACTTCGTGTGAATATAGACGCTTATCCCGTATAAATGCATATCTCATGAAAGATCGAGGTCAAGGCTTCTTGTCATTCCAATAGGCAGACAAATATTCCCACAAAACCTACTTTTTGTATTTTCATTTATGAATAGCCTAATTAATTCACCCTAAACATTGTCTAATACAAAAGTAGAATAGAAAAGACGTATGGATTCATTATTCCGATAGGCCACGATTAAACAAATGCACGAAATCGAGAGTATCTTGCATGAAACTGCTGTCAGTAAACGCGCTAACGGAGAACACGTCGCCCCCAGCTTGGAAGGGGAAGATCCAGCCTTTCCCTCTCGTGTTACAGAAGAAAGGTGGGTGGCATTTAATCTTGGCAAGGAGAGAGGGTACAATGACCCTCACAGAGTGACAGCTTCAGAGTGTATTTCTTTTGTCATTAGACCTCTCTGTGGCTGGGTGGTGGACTGATTCTCCTTCTCTCGCCTTCTCAGACAAACTGTTTGGAAAGAGGCTCCTACAGGCCGGGCGGTACATCATGTCTCACAAGTCCTGGATGAAGACGGTGCCCACAGAAAACTGTGATGTCCTCATGACCTTTTCAGGTGCTGTAAATCAGAGGCACCCCCCACCAGATCTTGCCGACCCTGAGTCTTTTGCTTCTTCTCTCTGTCGCTCTGTAGGTTATTTTTACGCCTCCCAGATATTTTATACGAGGCCCCGCCTTTTGTTAATTCCGGGGGTGACCAAGCCCTTAAATAAGCTTTAGTAACCGTAATTTTAAGTATCTGTTGTTAATATACAGTACCTCATTTTAACAATAGTGGTGTCCAGTCTTGAGTTTTTGTGGTTATTTTAATGTTTGTTCATGTATTGCACTTGATTGGCATGGATGTTCTTAATTACTTTGCCTGTGTTGAAAGTGTGAAGTCAGCAGGTACCAATCATATGTTGTACCTGCTGTAACGCCAGTTTAAATGACATATTTGGAACTGTCGCAGTGTTAAGTGTTTGCACTTTGAATGAAGATTATTGAAAATTGTTACATAAGTCAGCCATTGCTAAATTAAATGTTTTATGCTATTCCTCTTTTGAATTTGTTTCCGTAGATGCCACAGACGATCATACGTTACTATGGCTCCTGAATCACATCCGATTGGGTATTCCGGAACTTATCATTCAAATTCGACACCATAAACAGACGCGAGTCTACGCTTTCTTTGTGACGGCTACTTATGAAAAGTGAGTAGGGTGACCAAGGATCAGAAAAGTGTCCCCCATCACCAGGTCTTAGTCAGTGTGCAGATGGGAGACAATTTCAGGAAAACTCGGGTAGGAGATGATCGCGCTCGGTCTGAGGTTTGTCCTGTGTCCTGGCTGTGAAACGTCAATAAGCCGAGCGCACAGATGCCTTTTAGAAGCTTCCAGATTGAAAGGGACACAGACGGTCCAATGGAAGGTCTGGGCATAGGTGTGGACTGGAAACAGTTTGCGAAACTCAATCCTTGCAGAACTGATGAAGCAGAGGAGCTTGCAACAAGAACGCTTGCACTAACTGAGAAATGCGAGGTGAAGGAACAGCTTGTGAGGCACCTTTTGATGAATACTGATCCTAGACCGGACCTTATTTAGATTCTCCCTGTCCAAACAACAGTTGGAAGTCAGTCCATTTCATCCTGGTTTCAGCTTCCTTTGACATTTTCTGGCTCGCTGGACATACCGAGTCAGCTCAGATCCATTCCTTGGCTGGTTCTGAAAGGTTTTGTGGTCTTCTTTTCAGCTTGTTGCGTGGTGCGGAAGAAATGGGTCTGCGCAAAGCGGTGAAGACCGAGTTTGGGGGCGGCACTCGCAACTTTTCATGCGAGGAAGACTACATCTACGAGAACATCGAGAGCGAGCTGTGCTTCTTTACGTCACAGGTCAGCTGTTGTTTAAGCTCCCGCCATAGGCTCTGCCCTAGACCCTGCTATGTTTCACAACTTTATTTCATGTGTTACACAGCCTTTACTCTGTAAAGTTACATGCCTGAGCACAGACTGAGCCCCATGAGTCATTTCATTCGCCGATACTGACCGGAAGAGCACAGAACCGGCACACATGTGGCAGCTGGGTGAACTGGCTTGTTTTCTCTTAGCTTGTCGCATTTAAGGGTCTCCCGTCATCTTCCCGGGTTGCCAGCGGACTTGCAGTACTGTCAAGATCGATGTGCCTCTCCTCCGAGAGGCACTGATCATCTCGCACGGGCTGTGTAGCCTGCAGAAATTTAAAAAGAGACGGCTTTCTCGAAGGCGACTTGGATTGGAGGAGACCAGTTGTACTTCTTGTGGCGTTAGGATTCGCGCCAACGAGCCGAGATGCATTAGCAAAACTGGGGAGAAAATGCAAAAAGTATAGGCTTTAAAATAAGAATTTAACATAATATTAAATAACGATAAAGAATATATGCAATGTTGTCACTTTTATCAGGTATGTGGCAGAACACAGTGTTTCCCATAGTGCTGCATACACACAGCATGTTGCCAAGCCAAAAGAGATTCAAAAGAATTGTGGGGAAATAAATTGGATGAATCCAAACTGGCGGAGGCTCCAAATTTGTTCACGCTTTCTTGGCTGTGTTGATGAATCCCAATTGTGTGCCCGACTCCTTTCGATTCTCTTTGAAAATGTATATTTCTAAATGTATTAAATGAGATTAATGGCATCAATAATAGATGTTCTCCAACCCCCTTTGCACACATAATTACCCACCACCACCCATTCTACCGGGTTATATCCAGATCTGATCACAATTTATTATTATACAATATGTAACAATTATAAGGCTGTACGAGTGGTATTATTCAGTTTGCTGCTTTCAGTAGTATCCATAGATGGGTGTTGTCCATCATGTCATTGGGAGTGACACAGATGACCGCCGTGAGCGCTGTGTTGATATTGTGAGTCATGTCTGTTTGCAGGAGCGACAGAGCATCATTAAGTACTGGCTGGACAATTTGAGAGCCAAACCAGGAGAGGTTCTTCATAACATTCACTTTCTTGAGGGGCAGCCAATCAGTGAGCGGCTTTTTAATTCAATTTTCTGGTGCTTTTGCTGTTTTAGTTTCCCAATTAGTAGGCATGAGGCGATGTACCATTAAATTGGGCATTGCAATGCTGAGATGGTTGACCCTGTCTAACAAAAATTTATCTGGATGCATGTAATTAACACATGAAAATGAAAAGTATTGATTTTTATAATGATAATCATCTTCATGCTTATACGAGAGAGAAAATGGTGAAATGTAATTTCCTGTCACCTTTTTTGTAGCAACTGCATTCATCATCTCCCGTGAATTGGGCCCAGTGTGATGACTGAAAAGTGTGTTCTTTGTTAAACTCGGTTCTGGGTCGGAATCAGAAAATCTTTATAAACGATAACCTTTCTCCTTAGGGACCCGCGTAATGTATTAACTATTCCTGTACGTGTCTGTGTGCGTGTGTGTACGTCCGCCTGCCCGTGTCCATCTCAGTACCAGAGCTGAGTGCCCGGGGTGTGATTCAGCAGGCTTTCCCTCTTCACGAGCAGAGGATCCTCAGTCAGCTGATGAAGTCTTGGGTCCAGGCTGTCTGCGAGAAACAGCCCCTGGGTCAGTGCTCCTCACCACAGGGTTCCAATGGAGACTTCTGCAAGGGAGCCAAGCATGGGCTATGGTCCTGACTCTCGCCAGCGTGTGTGGATGAAGGTTTTAGTTTCGTGACAGGAGAGTTTAGACGAGGGCCTTCCCTGAGTCAGGCCCGCTGCTCCCAATGCTGCAAATGTCAGGATCCGGACCAGTTACAAAGCTGCCCTCCCCCACACCCTGATAATGAAGTTAGAAAATATACTCGATGCACCTAAGTGTTTGATTGGGGGCAAAGACTGCACCGTATTCCATGGACACTTGCCTGGAGGGATGGGAGGAGGGGTAATGTGGGGAGGGAATACCAATTGGCCTTGGTTCCCCTCTCTAAAGATTTATTTTCTGGGAGTTTTCTTTCTGTCATTGTGCCATCATTTCCCCCATGACAAAGCTCCTTTTGATGGCAAATCTGTATTTTATTCGCCCTTTCGGGAATTCATAGTATAAAATTCTCTGTACTTTTCAAATTTTCAAAATGATTACATCTATTTTAGTATCCGACCTCGAGGATGATGAATGTCTGTGCTATTCTCTCTGCCCCCATTCTCATGCTAGATGACATCTGCGATTATTTCGGTGTGAAGATTGCCATGTACTTCGCCTGGCTGGGTTTCTATACCACCTCGATGCTTTACCCGGCTGTGATTGGCTTTGTGCTGTGGATGCTGACCGAGTCAGACCAGGTGGGTGTCCCTGTATGGTAGGCGCAGATTTCACTTAAAACGAGCCATTCGATGAAGCCGTTATTTCTTCGGCCTTTCTGTTTTTCCGAAACGCGTGGCGATTCCCTCTCGCAAAAACAGACGAAAAACGAAAACGGAAAAAAACCACAACAACACGATCGGTACGTTCCCAGTTCACGGATTTGAATGTCCAGGGCTCAGCGGATGGTTGAGGTTTGTGTGCGTCTCTGACCACCTATGTTTAACTTCTTTCCTCACTTTGCTCTTCTCAGACAAGCCGGGACATCTGTTGCGTGGTCTTTGCCCTGTTCAACGTGGTGTGGGCCACCCTCTTCTTGGAGAGGTGGAAACGTAGGGGAGCGGAGCTGGCCTACAAGTGGGGGACGCTGGACACCCCTGCCGAATCTTTAGAGGAGCCCCGTCCACAGTTCAGGGTGAGGGCACGATCTGGAGAAGAGTGCATTTGATGTGTTCATTTGAAATGATGCCCTCCTACGATTTCATTTGTCCGCAGTTGAGACTCTGGCTGATAACCGTTTGAATATCACTGAGTATGGATCGTTTTTTAAGAATGAAAACCAGAATATGGGGATATAAACTATAGTGTGAACATGCAGAAGATATTCTGAAACGTCTGTTCTTATTAAAAGACAAAGTAAAAGTGATTCAAATGGTTCATTTCGTTTAATGAAAGGGTGCTCACATAGCAGTCGTTGACTCCTACGGACTCTTTATTTACCCCCGCTGTAAATCGGCCTGTGTCTCTCAGGGCATAAAGCGGTGCAGTCCCGTGACCGGCTGTGAGGAGTTCTACTACCCTCCCTGGAAGAGGAGGGTGTTTCGGTGGCTGGTCAGCCTGCCCGTCTGCATTTTATGCCTTTGCTTTGTCTTCCTGGCTATGCTCATTTGCTTTGAGCTGCAGGTCAGTACGGTCTGCTTCTCTGTCTGGTGGTTGTTTTAGGGACTCTTATTCTGTAAAAAAAAAAAAAAAAAAAATTACTCAGGGAACTTGTTACTATGCCAGTCGAATCCATTCAAATGAAGTCCGGCCAGGTCGAGTGAGGACAGAGGGCTGGGCCGTCCATTACCGTGAGTCACTCAGTGTTGTTGGGCAATGAGTAATTAACTCAGGCCCCCTATTTAATCAAAATGCAAAGAGGTTTTTTTTTTTCCAGTGTTCTTATTGTAACGCAACCTTTTCAATTAATTCTCATTCATTTTCCCGAAATTGAATCAGTGCTTTGGCTAGTGCATTTATTTATTTATTTATTTTTCCACTATTGCACTTGTATCCATTTACATAGATGGAACTAGAATTCACAGGAACTGAAAAGAACTGTGTTGAAATTCCCTGAGATGATATGCAGTCTAAATACCATCGCTGTCCCATCATATCCAATCTCCAGGAGTTTGTGATGGGGATCAAAGAGCTGCCCCGAGTAGCCCGATTTATCCCCAAAATCATGCTGGCCATCACTGTGACTGCCTGTGACGAGGTGTACAAAAAGATTGCCTGCTGGCTCAATGACATGGGTGAGTCTTTCAGTCCTGTGGAGGTTCACTGCCTTATTCTGGGAGACGTGCGGGACGTTTAGGTGTGAGTTTCCCCGCTGTGTACCGAGAGCACGATCCCTGCCATGTTGGTGATGCCATGGTGTGGGTAGAAGTGAATATCTTAAAATTTTGTCTTGTGTATTTTTTGTGCAGAAAACTACAAACTCCAGAGTGCCTATGAGAAAAATCTCATCATTAAAATGGTTCTTGTAAGTTAGACTTGTATTCAGTTAAAATTTTACTACCCTTCGTATAAGGGGACTCATTCCCGACGAAATGGTTTGTGTGGATCACAGTTCGTTTTTTATGTTTCTCTTTTTGCAGTTTCAGTTTGTAAATTCTTATCTCAGCCTTTTCTACATTGGATTCTACCTCAAAGACATGGAGCGTCTAAAGGAGGTAAGAGGAGTCGGGGAATCCCATTCATACGCCGTTTTACCCAGATCGGGAGAACCCCAAAGTCTCCGCAGGCTCAGGTGTTCCCTTTCTTTTGAAACGTGTTCTTCTTTCTCCACCCTCCTCCTGTCCATCCGATATCCCCCCCCCCCCCAAAGATGCTGGTGGTCATCTCACTGGCCCCGTGCTTTCTGAGACAGATCAAGGTGAATTTGATGCCCCTCCTCCTCCTCAAGATCCGGCTTGTGATCATGAAAGCCCCTCAAGTGCTCCAGGCCCGCTACAGGTCCAAAGTATGCCTGCAGGGGGAGGTCTTCCCCCTGTCTAACCCACTGAATGGGCCTCTGTCAGTCAGCTTTGCCTGGGCAGTCCTGTTCTTAAAAAAAGCACTTCTGCTCGTGAATATTGCCGTGATTAAAAAAAAAACACAAAAAAAACCCGGATGCGAACCAACTAGCTCCCGTCTTTGAAGTGTGGCGTTTCAGCAGTGTCTGCGATGCGGTGCTTTACGCAGACGTCTCTGGGCTCAGGTTACAGGGGACTGATTATCCCGTGCGCTCTGCGGTTAGAGTGGGTGCCTCACAGCGCCAGCATCCCGGTCCCTCCCTGTGTTCACGTGAGACTCCTCCCTCATTCCAGGGACGTGTGCGCTGGGCGGGTTGGCGGCTGCAAGATTGGCCCTGTGTGCGCATGTACGTGCGTGTGTGGCTATGTCTTGGCGCCTGTCTGTCTCCTGCCCTGCGATGGACTGGCTTCCCCTCCTGGGTGTACCCTGCCTCACGCCGTGTGTTTACTGGGTTAGGCTCTGGTGCACCACGACAACTGGATGACCCGTTATAGAAAATAAATCAATGAATGATTGTCCTGTGGCGAACAACCCCAGTTCCACATCAAATGCTCGACATTCCCTTTGTTTTATTGTTTTAATTAAATGGTTTAATTTTTAAAAATAATTTTGCTTAGGCTTGCCTAACCAAATTGCAGGTAATGCTGGTTTTCCTTCTACCTCACTGTTTGATTGTTTCATTGAAGTAGTTCTTAAATTGTCTTGGTGTTAGGTGTAAATTATATTTTAACTTAAAGGTAGAGCAAAAACCAACAGACCCTACAGCCTGCGAGGAGTGGAGTTTGACACCTAGAACCCAAACAGGAGATCCTCTGGTCTGAGAAATGAAGCCTTTTTCAGCGTGTTGACGGCACAATGGTGAAGGAGAACTGTTGCCAGCCCTTTGATGACTATGCTTCTCCTTTCGCAGATGCTGGCCACTCTGCTTATCATTCGTCAGTTCCTACAGAATGTGAAGGAGGTTCTCCAGCCTTACCTGTACGAACGGCACAAGTTGGGTGAGCTGACCTTCAGGGCAGTGTGGGACCTTCTTCTGTCCACTCTGCTGAGGTATGGGCGCTTGGCTGCGGGAAAGGCACAGGTCTCTCCCAGTGACCAGGCTATGCCCGGGCCAGGGCTAAGAGGTAGCAGACCTGGGATCGGGCAGACCGAGCGGCGAGAGAAGAAGTGTCTGAATGGAGGGTGTGGGGTGCCGGAGGAGGAAGAGGAGGAGAACGGTAGGCGGCACGTTGAAGAAGAGAACGAGGAGGAGAGCCTGATCGACTGTGGGCTCAAGTTGCGGAAAGTCAGCTTTATTGAGAAAGTGGATCGAAAGCCCGGAGGCGTGGTCACCCAGATGGAGGACAACTTCCTGGAGGAAGGCAGCCCCACCATGGTGGAGAAAGGCATGGACCCCGCCTCCGTCTTCGAGATGTGCGACGACGATGACGACGAATGTGGGATCCCTGAGACTAAGGAGACGTCTGGAGAGGCCCTGGCTGCCCCACTCCCGGCCAGCTCTGAGAGCACCGTTTCCCTGCGGCACCACAGGAGGGGCCGGAGTCTGGAGAGAGAGGACAGCAAGGCCAAGAGGGAGTCATGGATCGACCCCCCTGAAGAGACCGAGCCCACAACGCTCACTCAGGCGGAGATAGAGAGCTGCATGCAAACTTATGAGGTCATTATGTGTGTCACTCATTCATTCACGTTCGCCATTATGAACTCACTAGATGTTCTATTCTACCTGTAAGTCACGCTTGACAAGGCAAGATAAAAGAAGTGCGTACAATAAAATAGGCAAATAACACGCAATTAGAGAACCAGAAGTAACACAGTAACTTATCAGTAGTATATAAGTATCGGTAGAAAAAACCTTAGCAAGCATAAATCTCCCCCACCCCCACAACATTTAATTCAAATACCCAGGTACTACTGGCCAAGGTACAATCAGCAAAATTGATCCTGTGGTTCAATGGAAGTGGTTAAAATGGGTCTGCAAGTAGATGCTGCAGTCTCAAAGGGTGGGGCTGCCAGAAAACTAGATGTAGATATTCAGTGATTATTCATCCATTGTAACTCGCCACCATCATGATTAACGGCTACATTTTACTGCAATTCAAAAACAAGCGTGTTTATTACAGATTCTGCAAGAGAACATGCTTCGTGGATGCTAGTTTCTTTGCACCCCTGTTCCTGGACACCTAGAATAAAAATTTTTTTAAAGCTTTCTCGGGCCACGATGAAAGTTGTTTAATGGCCTATGGAGCGTAATAAAAAAAATTTCGATCCAAAATGGGAGCCTTGAACTCTAAATCCTGTGTTTCACCTGTACAGGACACCTTCCAGGACTACCAGGAGATGTTCATCCAGTTTGGTTACGTGGTGCTCTTTTCCTCTGCCTTCCCGTTAGCTGCCATGTGCGCCCTAATCAACAACATCATTGAAATTCGCAGCGATGCCTTCAAGCTCTGCACTGGCCTTCAGCGGCCCTTCGGCCAGAGGGTAGAGAGCATCGGACAGTGGCAGGTTAGGGGCAACCGTGGCGCAACGCTGTCTACCTACTGTTGCATAAGAGACCAGTCATCTTGGATGTGTAGTTGGATGTTTGCAACCACTGAGTTTCTTAGACTACACAAATCAAAGAAAGTTACAGTTCTTCTTAACTCATGTCTTTGTAGCTGTGCTATATCTGCTTGTGAGTCGTATATTCTCCTCTTTGTGCAGACGGTAATGGAAGCCATGGGTCTGATTGCCATCATAGTGAATTGTTATCTGATTGGGCAGTGTGGTCAGCTGCAACGCCTCTTTCCTTGGCTCAGCCCTGAGATGGCCATCATCTCAATTGTCATCCTAGAGGTACAGAAACGTGCTCCCTCTACATTCTCCCGTCTCATTTTGATGTTCAGGAGTTTTCTATCAATATCTTTAAAAATAACCCTTCTGAAGTCACTGCCACTGACAGTGGATAAGTGTCTGGGTTCCATAAATACAATAGCACACAAACATAGCTTTTTTTGTGTTTTTTGACATAAACAACATCATTACCCAGGTCTCAACCACCTAATCCTTCTACATTTTGTACGATTCTCTCTCTCTCTCTCTCTCTCTCTCTCTCTCTCTCTATCTCTATCTCTATCTCTATCTCTATCTATAGCACTTTGCCATTCTCCTAAAGTATGTGATCCATGTGACCA
>JAOVYW010000029.1:530615-555376 GCA_025775045.1 Hiodon tergisus
GTTGCCACAGACCAATGGAGAACCGGCTGACACAACCGCGTTGTTGCCACAGACCAATGGCGGCCGGCTGAGAGAACCACGTTGTTGCCACAGACCAATGGAGAACCGGCTGACACAACCGCGTTGTTGCCACAGACCAATGGCGGCCGGCTGAGAGAACTGCGTTGTTGCCACAGACCAATGGCGTCAGGGGCACAGAGCCACACACCCTGCAATTTGCTGACAGGCCCTGTGAGTATGTCAGGCAGGTTGACACACCAAATCATTACACATCCTTGGCACCTGCCCAGATTTTTAAAAAATTGAACAGTGCCATTGTGACACGTTAGTTGTCCATTTTAACTGAATGGCTGATGATGTCCACAGAGATATAAAATCTATTTTCCGGAGTGCTGCCAAATCAACCAAACCAAGCATTACAATAAATATAGCTGCATTACCATAAATATATTCACACAGATCACACAAGTACCTTTCTTATAATATAGTATTCTGTGTCTCATTTCCTCGCCACAAAATCAACGTAAGGTCAGTACATTTTTTGTCAGATGCGATAGAGAAGGCCAGTTTGTTCGGTACAGAACTGAAGGGAAATATGTTAAGAACAGAGCAACTATAGAAGAGTTATTAAATGTCGGGACATTTAGCATGGTGATGAAAAAATGTACCAAATTGTTACAAAACTCGATCCCTCAGGGTTGTCATTAGCCTACATTGTGAAATGAATCACGCAGTGTTACAAAGTTGTGTAACAACAGACTATTAGCAAACACCCCCCCCCACAGATGGCTAAATTACAGCATTGTGGATATATGTATTTATACTTTTAAAGTACATTATAGTACGTTTATTTAGATTTCATGTATATTTGTGGACACACATGGACAGTGGACATTACAGAAGCTAAAAAAAACGTTATCACATCATACAGCATCTGAGCGTGAGGATTGTCAGAAATATCACCTGAGTGACCACTGCTTCCACACTCCCAAACTGCCTGAAGTAGAGGTGATCAGCGTACAGGTGAAGGAGACAGCTCGTTTTGGAGCGGTCCGCTGTTCGCCTTGACCTGGGCGTCGGTTCCTGCTGAAAATCCTACTTTAAGAACAGCGTTCGCGTTTTTCATGACACCGATCCCTGGAAATGACGGTCCACTGAATACCCTGTTCGTTTTTTCAACGAGACATGCACATTTGTTCGAGTATCATGGAACCCAAAGTCATCATATTAAAGCCAAGAGCCCCTGAGGTAATCTTCCTTTCGTTTGCAGGGGGAACACATTGAATGAGACGTAATGCCTCTCTCTGCATTTTCCTATTAAACACCAGGAGATATTAAAGAAGACTGAGTATTGTTTTGACTGTGCCTCCTAACCAAGCAAGATTACTACGTTTTAGTATTTCAACATGAGCACTTTTAAAACGAGACACACAAAGTGAGAGACTGGTGGGGGGAAGAAAGCAGGGCGACGTTTTTAAAGAGAAGGGGGTTCCGTTTCCCGCGGTGATGTGATGTCTGACCTGAGTGACCTCTTCCTGTCTGAGGGTTTGGACGAAATGCTTCAGCTGCTCGGTGCCACAGAACCCGTCTGACCGCCTTCCAGAGGGAGAGGTATCTGCCCAAAAGACAAATTAAGCCACCACCTCAAACAATCCAGACTTGGCAGCCAGCACCATCTCTTAGTCCAGAGACCAGCCTTCAAACCAACATTACACCATGGTGGCTCCACTCAGTTTAATTTCCATCACATAATAAAGTAAACACGAGTGGGTGCTTCAGTTTATCTAAATATAATGCTCAGGCCCTAACAGATGAATATTTACTTATGTTGTTACATATACATACATATAAGATTTAAATGTCTACATAAGTACGTAAGTTACCAGTACAATTGACCTCAAGCTATTTTCCTATATACAGAACATGGCCAAAGGTTTGTGGAATGTACCACTCTGGAAGCACTGGCCTCTGGACAAGTGGAAACGTGTTCTCCGGCGAGACGATTCACGGTCTGACGGGCGAATCCGAGCTTTGTGGACGGCCTGAGAGCGCTACCTGCCTGGCGCCCACTGTAAAGTTTGGCAGAGGGGGAAATTGCTTCCGGAGGCGGTTTGGAACTCGTTAGCGTGTGTCGTAAACGAGGACAGACGATTTTTTAACGCGCTAATGACTTCAACTCGGCGGTCCCGTTCTGTGAGTTTGTGTGGCCGTCCACTTCGCAGTTGAGCTGCTGTTGCTCCCAGATGTTTTCACTTCACGGTAACGTCACTAATAGCTGACGGGGCAGCTCTAGCGGTAGGGCAGAAATTTGGCGAACTGACTGGTTGACAAGGTGGCATCCTATGAGGGTGCCACGTTGAAAGTCACTGAGCTCTTCAGTGCGGGCACTTCTGCGGCCACTGTCGGTCAATGGATTGCTGAGTGCATGATTTTATACACCTGTCAGTAACAGGTGTGGCTGAAATAGCTGAATCCACTAATTTGAAGGTTGTGTCCAGACACTTTTGGCAATGTAGTGTATTTTAGAGTAGGAAACCTAGGACATCAAATCTGGCAGGCATTCACTTTTACATAGAGAGAGGAAAAATACTGGCATACACCTTGGGTAGGTATACACCATGAAAAGAGAGAGTAAAAACCACATTCATACAATGTTCACAGTGCGGAGAAACATTTTTCAGGACATTCGGTCAGGTATAAGCCTGTGAAAGCGCGATGATGTGTGAAAATACGTCAACATTCGATGCGCTGAAAATGATCCTGCAAAAACACATTTTTAACACGGTAAGGTGCTTGGATTGAAGTTTCTGTTGTGAACCTTTCTGAAATCAAAGCCAGACGAAACAACGGCCATAAATGAAGGATTCGGGTTCAGGTTTATGCATCTGAGTACAATGTAAACACCAGTCCCTTATACTGTAATACTGTCCGACTTGTTTAAACAAAGCACATGCCATTTAACTTCACAGCGGAGGATTGTGTAGGGAGCCCGTTTCATTCCTTTGCAAAGCTGCAGATGGTGTGGTCTCACTCAGTTGGAAGCCCAGATGAAAGCTTTTGGGACAAGAAGGATTGCTCGTTGCTCAAGGGCTGAGGAAACGGCAATATGTCATTGGGAAAGAGCAGATGCTCCCACTGCGGCTGACCAAGCACCAGCATCGTGTGATCCGATTGGATCACACAATACTGTCAGACTGCAAGCAGCCAATGAGGGGGCGGCAGCCGTCCTATAGGAAAAGTAAATGTAGGGGGTTTAACCTGTAGGCAGAATTATTGCCAGACCACACCCAATACTTTTAAGTGCTAGTTCCTTTTTTAATCTTTGCATGTCTGCGGAGAGCAGATGATCAGTTATAGCAGAATATCATTGCATTCTTATGACAAAATGTCTAAATTAAAACGGGAGCTGTTGATTAATACCTCAGTGGCAGTCTACAGATTAACCCTAGACGTAACTCGTAAACTGTACCAACAAACACATGTCACAATCAAATTGGTTTGAAACATTATTACTGGAACGTTTTAATAAATAAAGTCTACTCTTGCATACATTCCCACTTTTTATTAGTATGTCTTACTGGCTTACTGCGATGTAACCTTTCACAAAACGACAAACAATTGGACATAACCCTGTTATCAACAGCGGGACATCCGAATGATTGACATGCCCCCAGGAGAATAGGAGGTTTTTGTGGTCTGAGTCCAGATAAAAAGCATCAGCTGACAGGCAGCTACCACTGAAGGGAAAGTCTGGCCGGGTTTCTCGTTTCATTTAACCTTTTTTCATTACACCCCCCCCAGGACGCCTGGCAGAACTGCCTGCACATGCACAGCAAACAATGTGTGGGACATTATTGCAAAATATACTGGTCAGTGACTCCTCTGTGATGGGGTTTCACGGCCATTGCCACTATCCGGGCCTGGGGTTTTCTTCTTCCTGTGCTGTACCAAAACACTGTGTCCTCCTCAAGTACGGACTGACTAAAACCAGAAACAACATCTCGTGCAGTAAGAACAACAGCGTTCTTCCGCAAATAGTTCCTACACCCACGCTGGAGGTGGGAACCATCGTTGCAGACAACCCTCCTGGTCTGGTGACTGTGAAATGAGTAAACTGCATCCTTGTGCTCCATTAAAGAACACGCTTTTGCTTACCGTGGTTCTTTAATGGGGACTTTGATGAGGTCTTTCACCCGAGCTGAGCTGACTTTTAAGAACTTCCTCGTTCCACATTAGCCACCATTCAAACTAGAGTCAAGGCGCAGTCTGCTAAAGTGGAGACACAACTGGGACAATTGGGAATAGTGGATAGGAGATTCCTGTTTTATTTGGAAAAAACTAGGCCATATTTGCTCACCACCAACAGTTTGTGACCCCTGGAAAATAACTAATCCATTGTTTACAGAACTGTTTACACGCTCAACCTTTTTTATTCGTTGTGATGCCTGTATCCCACAGGATATGTGGGATATTCCCATCCCGGGCACCATGTCACGCTCAGATAGGGGCAAAAAGGCTCACTTGTTCCTGCTGAGATGCTTCTGATCGGGCACTAAAGGCACAGACTGGCGGCTACAGATATTTTTAATGCTGCTTGCTTGTTTTCTATGACAGTTTCCTGAGGCTAATCTTAGCGTTACTAAATAGCCGGGTACTTAAAAACCGTGGTCCAAAGGGAGTCTGACATAGACCTTCCAGATGGTTCAAAAAAGAAAGAAAAGCTCTGGGTGTCTTGGTTTAAACGGACATTTTGTTTCCAATAAAGCGCCTTCCTGGAAATCAGTCTCGTGCCGGTTTCCCTGAAAAGCACGGGACGATGGGTCCTCCTCTCAGCTGACACCTGGCTGACTCTTCCCACCCCACTGAGAGGCCACAGATCCCAGCCCTGCTGGGCGTCCCCCTCACGCTGCTCGGAGAGAGCCCATGGGTTCTTTGCTCTGAGGCCCGGGGAAACTCTTTTATTTCTGCCCTGACAGTAGTTCTGTTTTCCCTCGGGCGAGATTTAGAATGAATCCCACCACTAAACTCCACTGAAGAGAAGCCTGCCAGAGCCAAGTAATGGCTGTAATTCTCACCCAGCCGGTTCTGTCATTATTGAATCTGACCCCTCTTTGTCTCTAGTGGTGAATTATTTTCTAGAAATAGAAGGATTAAGAACACAACTCAACGTTGGTATTGGTTGCTAGAAAGCAATATTTTTTCACTGGTCAATATTTTGCACAGGTGTGTAAAAAAACTGAAATCAGTCCCTTACCAACGTCGTCTCCGTGGTAGATGATCGAGTGGTAGTCTAATTGGCTAGTTGAGTATCTATGCAGTGGTTCTACGTAGTATGTCCCATTTCCTGTGCGGATGAAACCCTCAAACTGGCCTTTAAGGATGGACCCGTGACACGAGGAACCAGTCTCGTCTGCCGGAAACAGAAAAGGGTCGACAGTCGAGATGGACCCTGAAGCACGGGTGATTGACAGGCATCTGGCACGGAGTAGGAGGCCTTACCTTGCAGTTCCCCCGAATATATCTGAGAAAGATCTGGCTCCTCGGACACGTTGTTGAAACGAATCTTGAAGTTGTGTGAAAATCCTGACGTGTCCCGTTTCAGGCGAAGGTGGAAGGCCCTGAAGCGACCAAAAATCGAAAGTATGTTTCCACGTTCGCGACGAGCGGTGCTTTTCAGTTGTGCGTTCCGGGTGGAGAACGAAAACCGCACCTGTGAAAAGCTCTGAAGTCCAGCTGCACTTCCTGACCCCGCCACGTGTCTCGCCTGGTTCTTTGGTGCTGCCTGTGCACAACCTCCCTGTCATAAGACAGTCCTTCATAACGTCTGATGAACGGGCTAATGGAATCTGTAGCTCCTGGAAGACAAAAGAAAGCAGCCTTTGTTCTCCTGCGATGTTTTGGCAAAAGCCATTCAATGCGGTTTTACCCCAACCAATGGAAAATATCCCTTTCACTTGGAACACATTGTGTCCACATGAAATATATTTCAGAACATTGCCAAGGAGGTCCTATATATCTAGAAATATTAAGTCCTAACTTGATGCAGAAAAACTAGATCTGCACGACGAAACAAGGAAAGCCATTTCACTTTCACCCTATTTTGAATAAAATAATCCCAGTTAAAGTGTTTAATGAAGCTATTTCTTAATAAACACAAGTTTGCTTTTGTCAAACCCCAGTCTTAGCTTAGGTGATACTTTCTTCAACAAAACATATAAATACATAAATAAATTACATGTAATTATTAGCTGTGGTAAAATCCTCTGTACTTGACCTCTAAAAAACCCCTTAATTATTGATGTCATCAAATACAACAAAGGAATAGTTGCTATGGCCTCTAAAACATTTTTAAACCTATAGAATGCATGCTTCTATAATTAATAATTACTTTATTAAAATAAGCCTAACAATATTGTATACATATATGTATGTCAATACAAGCTTCTGTTAATCACAGCATTCCAGGCAAAGCAAGTCAAGGCACATTCCCTTCAACGACTTCTAACTTCCAACTCCACTGAAGTACACAAAAAACCAAGACCCCCATGGAACACATTCTGCCCCGAGATTATTAGCAGCGGCCAGCGTTAAACGCGGGAGAAATGAGGGAAAGATGACTGACCGGCGTGGGTTCCTCCCGAGCAGAAGAGTGACACCAGGAAGCTGCACCGGACCGCATTCATACTTCCGTCTCCTCCAGCTCCTCACTCTTCGGACGCTCGCCTGCGTTCTCCTCGGGCTCGGAATGCGTCTTGTCAATGCCTCCAGAACTTCCCATCGGGTGGAAACACGCAAACCGCAGGACGCATTTCGACTTGTCGAGCGGCCTGCTCGTTGCATTCGGGGGGGGGGGGGGGTTTGAGGTATTGAATTGCGAAAGGTGTGAGGGGCGTGATGGTGTTCCTGATGACTTTATCAGTTTTAAAAAAAATAATAGAGTGATAGGGTGAGTTCCCAGTTAGCGTTTGCCTCAGTCGACCACCTTCGTTCAGACATAATTAGTGAAGGTTCTCCAAAACTAATCATGAACTTTATGGACCCTGAGATTGCCGGAGATCAACAGAAGGGTTCAATGATTTCATCGAATCGGGTGGATTTTGCTCCCAGTTCCGGTAGACACGCAGAGGGCACCTGGATCTCTCAAAATTATGTAAGCCAGCACAAATAAATGAGCCAGACTAACCTCGTTTTAAATTTTTGTATAAAAAACGGGTTCTTCCGTTATTTGCTAGTGCCTTACTAGAATTAAACTTGATAGACCCGGTCCCTCGATTATAAGGGTTGTGCAATTTACCACGATGACTCAACTGAAGGGAATTAAATAATACAACAAAAACACCGGAAAAACAGATTGTTTCAATTCTGTTCGTATGGTTTGCACTCCCATCTGGACGTTGAGACAAAGCAGCCTGCCCTTGCCTCTAAATCAACTTTGGTACATGTATTGGTCTAATGGGCATTGTCCTTCAAGGAAATCCTGGGCTGAGTGAACCCGGGGAAACCGCGAGCCCTCTCTGTAATGTCCCAACTTATGCCTTCTCCAAACAGCTCAGCTTGTCTCCTGTGAGGTATGAAGTCGTGTAATCCTCATACCAGTACAACAGGAGACCCCTATAAAATCTCAGCGGGAGACCTCTGAACCGCAAAACATAGAGCGGGCCAGACATTCGTATAATTTATCAGTTTTTTTTTGGACCGGCTACATGCTTCATTTTGCACTAGTGTGTGAGCGCATTTTTTCAACACGAAGCAATGCCCCGTCAGCAAAAAGTGTATCTACCGTCAATGTTAACGCTTACATTGACACCAATTTACGAATATTTTTGAAATATGAATCACTAGTTCATTTGCTTCCTGGCGTCTCTGCTGGCTTTCAGTGAGTCCAAGCTGTAGGCTGACTGGTCAATACTGGTGGGTGCCAGCATTGTCAGCGCTATGTGCTCATTCATGCGTGAGCGTGCGTTCGGCTGTACCAAAGATAAAGAACATCGCCAGCGGTTACGTCCCCGTATCGGACTTTGAAAAGTTCGGCATTTAGAAGCTCAGCCGTGTCAGTTTGAAGATACCCCTTCACTCAAAGACACAAGAAAACTTTGCTTGGGCAATCCACTGCTCATTTACTGATGACCAGCGTATAAACTGTACCATCTGTGCAGTTTACACATTAAAATCTATCGTGAATCTCCAGGCCTGAAGTTGAGAATAAATCCTAAAGGCACATCATGGCCCCCCATCCCAGGCTAAAACAAACCCGTCTATGATCTGGTCACTGGAAAATTACAAGCAGAGAACAGAGTGGCAGATGGTGTTCTGACTTTGACCATACAAAGCAAGCGCATTTCTCACTACTTATCCGATTCACTGCTAAAAAGAAGCAGCTGTCAGAACTAGTCAGCTGATGATGCTGATGCTGCCTACATTTTCCTACGGACACATGACTCCAGATCAGTTTTTTTATGGATCTTCCAACTCCCTCCCTCAAACAGCTTGTCGGACACCTATTGGCTGAGCACGAACGGCCTGATGTGGAAGTGTGATGTCATACAGCCAATCCTTCCACACACCAGCAAAGGTTACTTTAAGACATTTTACTTAACCTACAAGAGGCAGTGGAATCTGCCCCCAGGATTAAAAAAAGTTTGGCACAAAGAATGTGCCAATCAAGCAAGCTGCTTTAAAGAAACTCCGGCAACAAAAAGGATAAATAAAAATAATAGCCTATTGTTTAAACCCATTCACTGTCTTTGAAGGAGGCAGCTTTGAAAAATATTGTAAACAAAACACTTAAGTTCCTTGTGATTACCCAAATTAAGTAGCAATTAAATGTTTTAAAAGCAGGTATATCTTCAAGTTTACAAGTACACAAGACTAGTTTGATTTTTGTCATTCCCAAGACAATTTCTTTGAGCGAATTTACCAACCTCCTTTTCACCTATAACTGAATTTTGATTATTCGAGCTGGGGGAATTGACTATTAAAGGGCTGTTAAATAAAAAAATGTTTCATTTACTCACAAGACCTTTCAGCAATCAATGACTGTAATTTGTGGATGTTATTTCCACAGCTACAACAGGCATCCTATCAGTATTGTCTTTTTATAGATAATTTAATTTATTAGAGTTACAAGTGAGTATAGCATAAAAGCAGTCAAAACATGATTTGTATATCCACTTCAATAAAGTTTCTATATGAATAATTACCACCTTAGGAACTGACTTTTGAAGAATTTTGAAGGTTGAGTAACATGCGAGTGAACCCCAAACATGGGTACACAGCACCCCCTCGCTGCATCGTGTGGTTAAAAAAATTACAATTCCAAGAGCAAGATTCTGTTGAGAACGCGGATTATATGAAAACGGCTACATACAAAACAGAGTAATTATTCACAAGATTATAGCAATAACGCTACATTGACATCAACCTCCACAGGAAAAGACAGCAAGCTATGCTAACACCCCCAAAAAAGAACACATTTCATGTAAACAGGCATGTTTTTCAGTCAGAAATTCATGGAAGACATAGCTTTGAGTCAAGAAACAAGGACATAACTCAATTTCGTCCCGTTCTGTATTATCTGAATAGATTTGGTTTTAATTGTATTTTAACGTGTATTGAAAAATGTTCACGAGCAGATATAGCGGTTAATTGCACCTGATTTCAGAGCAAAACGTACGCTCTTTAATTCTTTAATTCCCCACATTAACGCAACAGCTCGCCTGTACCACTTTCACGAGAATGACATTACATTAAAGAACATACGGGTAAGTTCATTTGAATAGCATATGAGCTTTAAATAAAGCATTTAAGCTTTTAAAGTAACCCATTAGCAATTGCACACATTGGCTTTCATGCCAACACAAGTTCGACATCACGTCGTTACAAACCCAACTGTATAAAAGTTACACAGTACTTGCTGGACTACGATAAGGCAACGCAGATAATTACTTTTCGGCGAGTGTACACGCTTGTCTAGAACGTTTTTTTCAGAGCCAAAAGAAACCTCCGACCCGACTGGAAAAGCAATCAGCCAGACAACATTCTACACAGCTGCACCGCACAACGAAACTGCTTTATTTACAGAGCTCATCCATTTCACATCAAAAGGCAAAACCATGCGTCAAGGGCGACACCTTGTGTTGGGACTTAAAAAAACTATACTTGGTTGAACAAAGTTGGCCGTGGATGACTAAACCATACTTCAAAGCAACAAATGAGCGTGAAGTTCCAGAACTACACGTTTTCCTGTACAAAACGCGAGACTGCTTAACAATCCAAGTTAGTTTATTGAGATGTAATTTTGGGTGTATCTTGTCCATAATTAGGTACATAAATGTCCTTAAAAGTCACAGGCCTCAACAAATTGGGAAGCACTGCCAAACATTCCTGAGCATTTCTCAAGACTAAGCTCTGATCACAAAATACAAGAAACAAATTTATAAATGAAAAAAAGAGAATAATTTTACACAGTGACTCTTGTTTTCCATTTACTTTTAAAACAAAGGATATCTGGAATGAAAAATATATCAATGAATGATCAGTGACATTTAAAACCTAACATTTCGGTACAACCTTGGTTGTTTGCCTAGAGTGAAGAGAGGAATAATGATAATAAAAAAATGTAACCGCAACGTCTGAATTCACAAAGCTCGGGAAGCAATATTTACGCGGGCCAAATAAACTATGACACAAACGACAAGGAAGAAAACGAGTTAGTAACGACGACCGAAAGCGCCTCCTTGCATTCCGCCACCCTGCATCATCTGGGTCTGTCGATTCAGGGCTCCGGAGAGGCTCTGCGAGGTCCCGCCCTGCAGGTAGCTGCCACGGCTGTCGTCCGAGAGAGAGAGAGAGAGCGAGCGTGAGATCTTCCACTTTCAGAAGGGACAGACACTAAACTGAACTGCAGTGGCAGCATGCTTTTCAGCACGCACAAACCATAAAAACGACCTCGCGTGAAGAACTTACCCGGCCATTCCTCCTCTGGCCATGTGGCCCTGTCCCGGGATGCCACGATCGCCTCCTGAAAGAAACACGGTTTAATCTTCGAGAGGACAAGCTCTCAAAACAAAGGCACTTTTTTGACCGAACCACGCGATTGCAACCGTTAAAATACCCTGGGCGCAGTCAAGCAACACGTGTGCACTTACCTTGCCAACCTCTATCCCCATCCATTTTTCGTCCTGAGTCCCAGTCACGACCGTCTCTGTAGGTAAGCCAAAATATTTACATTAGTGTGCTGTTCTATGGAGCAAAGACATCACGTTTGAACAGAGCGTTATTTATGGGATCAACTGCTAAAAATCTGAACCATTTGATGGAAGATGGCAAGGTCCACTCATTCTATATACTGTACTAGATTGCATCAGGACTGGTACACTTCACTTTGCACATTTCTACAGCTTCTGATTAGCATCACTGTCAGTTAAATGTGTGTAGCGGGTACAAACAGGCCCACCAGGGAGGCAACAGGGAATTGAAGGCCAAGCCTCTGTGTAATAGGAAACATTCATTTAAAGACCGTTTCTGGAGGATATCATTAAACATGTAAGGAAGGAGGGAGTTACCTTGATGGATTGAGACCACGCTTGTCATATCCTCCGCTCCAGGTGTCCCTAGAGTCTCTTCCGTGCCTCTCACTGCGGTCGAAGTGCTGTTGGGCCGGACCAGATCACCAAGCGGCTTTAGTGACCTTTCTACACCTGGCTGCGAATTATTTCACATAAAAAAATGACGCCGTTTCTTACCGGTCCGTCTCGGTCTCCCATCATTCCCCGCGACGTCTCTCTCCTGTAAGAGTGCCGGGTGAATCAGGAACATCGAGAGGCACACATTTCATGTTTATGCATACACATCATCCGTAAACCTGTTTTACTGTAAGCACATCCCTAGATTCACTGCCAATTTCTTCCCAGATACATTCATTCTTGGGTCCCCCCCCCCCCCCACCCCCATTCAGAGCTTGCACCACACATACCGGTCCATGAGGACGTCATCTTGGTAACGGCCGCGATCTCTATGGTCAAAGTCTTGGTAGCGATCTGGGCGTCCGAAGTCCGAACGGCTGTAGCGATCATCCATGGCCAGTCGCTTGTCCGGCCAGTCTTCCTTTCTGCACCAGGTTAAGATCACACAGAAAGCTAAGCAACGCTCAACGGCGACTGGCGACGCTCAACGGCGACTGGCGACGCTCAACGCGCTGACCACACGCGAGCGGGCCAGATGATGAAGGCCACAGCCGGGCACCCACCTGCCGTCCATGTCGTAGGGCCTCTTGAGGGGGCGACGGTCCTGCTCGAAGCGGAGCTGTTCCTGCTGGCGGCGCAGCTCCTCCCTCTCGCGGTGGATGCGCTCCTGCTCGCGCCGCCGCTCGTACTCCACGCGCAGCCGCTCGCGCTCCAGGAACTCGCGCTCCATGCGGTCGGCGTCCAGCCGCTGCTTCTCCACCTCCAGCCAGTTGCGTTTGCGCATCAGCCTCTCGCGCTCCTCCTTCTCCCGGAACAGGCGGATACGCTCCTTCTCCGCACGGCTGTCGCGGTCCCGCTCGCTGCCATCACACCACAGCGCAACAGAGACAGGGTTACTATAATAAAAGATTCATTGCCGGGATTATGTTACAGCATTTCATACAAAGACCCCAAATAACGTAAAAGAATAAAGTATCAAAGCATCGTTCTTAGTTTAGAGCACGTAGCCATTTAAGAGGTTTTACCCTAAACCGACGATCACCATTTTTAGTAACAGTGATTTAATTCTGCAAACCATGCACCACCTTCAAGCAAGGACATGGAAACAAACATCTTAAAATATGTTTATTTTGCGCAAACTCAATAACTGCCATGGCTTGAAATACGTCAATGTATCGGGTCAACATCAAACCCAAATTCTTTAATAGCCCAATGGAATCATGTTACTAGCATTTCTTCAATTAGTAAGACCTGGACAGCAGCCCATCCTGGAGATGGGGGCGTGCGGCCATTCTATATTGCAAACGGCTGTCACACTGTCACACACAGACGTGGCCCGGGAAGGATCCAGGTGAATATTTTCATGGATCACTTGTACCCCTCACCCCGAGTGTCTGCGCCTCTCCACCTCCCGAATCTCGCGCTCCCTCTGCCGCTGGCGCTCCCGTTCGCGCTGCTCCTTGATCTGGTCGAATGACAGGATGTCCTTCTTCTCCTTGCTGGAGGATTTGCGATCCCGGCTCTTGCTGCTCTGGAGGCGGTAGAGGCGGCGCGGCAGAAAACGGTTTTCGCCATGAGACGACGTGCGTTTCACCGGGCAGGCATGCAGAGGACGTGCAGGGGAAAACCGGACTTACTCGCTCTTTGCTTTTAGTTTTGACGCTGATGACGGGCTCCCCCTTGGACTTGTCCATCACCACGGTCCTTTCCGCCCCGCGCGCTGAGCGAGAGGGACACATTAAGGGTTGCAATTACCTGCCACAAAATCAACTTCAACACTTGCACCGAGTCACACAAATCCTGTTTATGCCGTCTCAGGAAAAGCATTTTGCACACCTAAGACACAGCACAGGCAGAGTTAACATGGCTTTAAGTACAAGTATTTAACTTCGGGTGCTAATAACTGGTGCAGCCGAAAAGGCAAAGGGTACAGTCCGATGTTAGGTACCGCCCTCCCGCAGTTCGACTGAGGTCGGCGCTGGACAGATGATCCAGTCCGGATGGAAGCTACTGGCACCAAGCATCAGCCCTTAACTAAACGGTCCGCGTGTCTGACGCCAAATAACAGTTCTGCCGGGAGTTACCGTTTAACCAAAAATACTGCAATTCCTTTAAAAGCCCCAAGTTCCACTTAGCCCTGGATTCACCTTGTTGCGACGTCGATCAATACCACATCCTTTATTTAGCCACTATTACAATTTAACCCTGTTAATCTCATCAGGAATCTTTCTCAGCGTACAGGACATTCCAGCTGTATCACATATACACGCGTGTGTTCAGACATCAGCTCTTCAATGCACACGGCCCAGGAGCATTTAACTTAAAGGCTTTACAGCATTGTCCTTCACATAAAATCAGACTTCACACATCACATCCTGTTTATATTACAATCTTCAGATGAGTGACGGGAAATGAACAAGCACTCCTAAATAAAGCCTTGTTTGTAGACGGGACTAACCTTTGCCATCCTTTCCTGCCTCTCCACTTTCTGATTTCTCGTCCTTGTTCGCGTCGGACCTTCGGGGAAACCAGAACGGATTGACATTTAGCAAATCGACGAATTCGAGGCGCTGAAAAGATTCTCCCACCCCGATTGCCGTTTTGCGCGCGACTCACTTTTCTGACTTGGAGTCGGAGGAATGCCGGCGGTCGTTGGCAGATTTCTTGGGGTCGTTCTTTTCGGCAGGCTTCTTTCCAGCCGGTTCATTTTTAGCCTGAAAACGAAAAACGACACTTATAAACGACACTTTTCTACCTCGCTCCGGCACCGTCGGAACCCTCGTCTGCGGTGCAAAGCGGCTCAATCACCCTTTCCACAGAGATCATTCTCCCGTGCAGTTCCGTCCTGTGCAGGTGACTGATGCACTTGGTCGCCTCCTCTGTGGAACACATCGTCACGAACCCGTAACAGCGGGCTCCTGGGCTCCTCGCATTGGTGACCACTTTGGCTCCAACAACCTACAAAATTTTATTAAAAAAAACACAACGTGTTTAAGCTTGAACTGGTGAACTAAAAAATAAAAATAAACTATTCATCTGAAATCCCCCAGAACTCCTCCATCACTAGAAAACTTGATATTTCAGGCTGGACATGGACTATGACTGAAAACTACTCACTTATAGATACATAGAAAGTCAGAAAAAAAGCCAGCATCGACTTCACTTTCAAAGCTATACTTCCAGGGCTCTATTTTCAAACTAAAAGCATCCAAAACAGCATACTGTGTGACAAGCCTGCGGTACCAACCTTGCCATATTTGCTAAACAAATTCTTCAGATCTGTTGCTCTGGTGGTTGACGACAGTCCGCTAACCCATAAATTTCTTCCACTAGTGGCTGCAGCATTACCGGACACAGCTATATCAACACGCAAACACATTTACATGTCAATTATACAACAGGCCAACAGACCTAGGCCTGTACGGCCTACATATGGCCATTGAAAAACATGGCAAAGACAAAGCACAAACTCAGGAATGAGGCCAGCTCCGGCAAACACACAAGTTTTAACGGTGTCAGTCTACTAATCGAGTGGAATTTTTTATTTGAACATGCAAATTTACCGTAACACAAGACCACTAACCTTTCTCATCTTTAGATTCGGGTTTACTACTTTTTTCCTCATCCGAACTAGAGAGAGAAAACACACAGTCAGCGCCGGGAATGGCCAGGACGACTGGCTGAGTGAAGATACCTACCTGGCACTCAAGGCTGCCAACGGAGACTAGACTTAAACCCTGCACTGCCACAATATCGGGGGCAGACGTTAAAAAAGGAAACTCAACTGATGGGCAAAATATTTCAGCGTTACTTAGCAGCTACATTAAACTGCCAAATAAATGTTGATTATATTATACGGAGAAAGGGAAATGGAAATGACGGAATGAAAGGAGGGGAAAGGGGGAAAAATTAAAATAAAAACCTCGAGACAAAATGCGCAGACCATTTTTACCTCCAATGTGCAAAGGGAGCCGATTTAATAAAAGACAACCATTGTTCTAGTAGACAGAAAACAACAAACCTCTTTTTCTGATCATCGCCCTCAACAGAAGAGGACTCTTTCACTGCCATGGGTTCCCCAACGGCCTCTTCAGTCTTCCTGCCCTCCTCACCCACCGCTTTTGAGGTCATTCCTGACTCAACAGCGCATTCGTTTTCGCTCGAACCCTGCTCGTTTGAACTAGCGGCCTGTGCGCACGCGGCGTCCGTGCCTGGGACAACCTCTTCCGGGACATTTCGCCCGCCTTCCCCTGTCCGTTCGCCCTCCTTCGCTTCGCTTTTGCCCGAGTCGCTATTCAACGCGTCGCCTGCTTTAATGGCGACGAGCGCATTGTCTTCCTCCGGGACACTGAGAGCGCCCCCGATGGCGGCCGGATCTTCGGACGGTTCTTCCTGGCGGTCTTCTTTAAGCGGCTCAGATATACAAGACCCGGCTACTGTCTCATTTTCTACGGATTTAATAGGAATAGAATGGCACAGAGTTTAATTACTTCTGAAACACAGCAATCATCAACGTGGAACTGGAAAGGCTGAGACAGGACGTGACCCTTTTCTTTTCCCTTTACACATCAATCATCAACTACACACACTTTAAGAGACTGGAAAAACCAAAGAGACAGACCAAGCAACTAATTTATCTCTTTAAGACTCCTGACAAATCGACTTTTTTCCTCTCCTCATTTCACCTGATCCGAGAACAGTTCTGATGGGAAGGAAGTCACAAGATTCAAGAAAGTCCGTCTTCGTGTCGTTTTTGACTTCAGGGGGTCTCCGTGACGTGCGTACCGATTGGTTTTCAGCTCTGTCTTTAACAGGAAATTCTGAATTCCTTTGGTGTCGTATACAAGCAGTTAGTCCATTAAGGGTTATCTCCAAGGGGGCACATAACATAAACTGAGTCCTAAAATGGGCTTTGGTGACTCTTCCTTAAATGTTTTTCGCAAGCTGAGAAATCCAATTATTTTCTTCTTAACTTCTTTTATCTTCTTTCGTGGTAACCTAGAAACACTGCACAGGATCTGCAACAACTAAGCGGAGGCTTCATTTAAAAGATACCATGTAAAATTACTGGCCACGTGTAAGTACCGGTTAACCTGTGGAGAACAAGCAAACCAGCTGCGAGCGGGGGAACACGCAGCAGACATGCGTGACTTGGACCAAACGTCGAGACTAAAGAAACGGATTAGGTTAACCGACATCGTTACACAAAGCCAGTAATTCTTTGGTTTTCCAGTCTCTTCCTGAGGAGGAAAAAAATAAAATAAAAAGACCAAAAACACTTAACTCAAGTAACTGAATTACAGAACTAATACTCAGGGGAGAAGCTTTGAGTTCATACGCGATTTCAACAGTACCTAATTCTTCTTTAACACCTTCAGTTTCTGGTTCCAGCTCCTAAGACAAGACAAAAAAACAAAACCTTATATAGTTTGTGCAACGCACTGATATTTTGAGGGGTCGACCGCAAACAAACGTAAAAACAGAGCATATACAGCCACGGGTTCGGAAACAAGAAAAGCAACGTGACCAACCTCGGATGGGCACAATAAATCCTCGTCTTGAGACTCCATGTCAATTTCAGCTTCCATTGCCTCCTTAAAAATAAAAAAAACGATCTTAGTTATTTTACCTCACGATTCCCTTTCGCTTCAACGCACAGAAAGCGGCGTATCACCCGAGAGAAATGAATAAATATGACACGCTTTGCATCGCTGCCGCACGTGGTCAAAACCGCCCTGACCTCCTCGGGCTTCAGTTCCACGGATAGGTCGGGGTAGTCCGGGTCATCGTCCTCCGCCGCGCTCTCGGGGTTGTCCCCGTTGGACAGCGAGTCGAGGATCTCGTCCGCGTTGTACTCCTCACAGTCGGCTGGGATGCCGTTGTCGATCTCGGCCTCGTCTAGCACGCTCATGTCCATGATGTCCATGTCCTGGAGGCTGTCCAAGTTCATGTCGGGATCATCCTGGAACAGACGGCCACGTTTTACCTTCCGTTATGACCGGGTTTTTTTTTTTTCTCATCCCTTCCTTCACAATGCGGTAACTGGCCGCTTCGCAGAGCTGGTGAAGCATTCCTTTAAAACGTTTCAGTAAGGAAGAACTGACCTGTCCGTCACCCGAATCCTCTTCAATGGTGCAGTCTTCAGATCCATCGGTTTCTTGTCTTTTCCCTGCAGAAATCAAAAGAAAACATAAACCCCCCTGAACCACTGAATCCTGCAGCGTGATGAATTGGATATTTAATGAACATTAAAACATCCAACACTTGCAAAACTAGAACTGCAACAATAATAAAACCTAAACGTTTACTCGTGGAAAACGGAATGAAATAACTTAGAAATTCATGCTAACAATGAGTAATGAAAAAAAGAAAACTTGCTTTACAATATCCGGGCCATAATTCCTGGTATGGGTTTGACAATTATCTCAAGACTAAAATAAAATTGAGCACATACCATATGGAGATGTACTAAATGAAAACCTCTATTACAACTAATACATTTATAGCGATAAAATAAATGGTTGCCTTCGCCAACTTAAGTACTCAATCAAAAAATCTAAGAGATCACTGCAATCTTTCACACAGTAACACGTTTTAAATTTATAATCTGGATTAATGTCAAGCACTTTGAGTGTCTGACGATGAAGAGAAATAACAGATCGTATGCAGAATGTCAACGGGAACATTTATCTGTGGATGCAACATAAACTTTGTTCAAACTGAACCACAGCAGACTAATGAACGCATCAGAGCAGAAGTAGTGCAGACACTGTCCCAAACTGTCTAGACAGACAGCACATCAACCCGTTGATACTGATTGGAATTACCGGGGGGGAAATGGAAAAAAAAAACCCGGCGGTATGCAAACTATTCTAACACCGATCCTACTAAATACAAACCTCGAAGTTCGATACATCTTTGAGCCTCTCGAAAGAGTCCTCGAATTAGTTTAAATTAATGAGGGTTTATCGAAGTTCCCTAAATTACTGTTAAGAATGAAATACATTTCCAATCCCGGATTTGAGACCGCAAACATTGCCTTTCGTTTTACCGTCTGTCTTAATGTTTTCCCTCAAGCGTTTTAACTGAACCGTGTGATCCACGCGGCTCCTCATGGCGCTTAGAACGAAAGACTTAACTGTTCATATTGTTTTCACTCCTGAAAAGTATACTTTTAGCTATACTTTTAATAGCTACGTCCTATCAATACTAGTACTTGACATACTCCAACGCCTTACCTTTAGAAATCCGCTTCGGTGTCTTCTTTGGCGTTGCCTCCAGTACGACAACTACCTCGTCCGGATTTCCACCTTCTTCTTCAATTGCCTGCAATAAACCCAAACAAACCGCAGTCACGACCCCCGAAATAAATTCAAGAGGCCATGCGACTCCACATAGCGTGACAGACGAACATGCAAATTGTCCCAATCGCTCATCTTCGTCTGTACCATAGATGGATTTAGATAGATTTGTCTGCATGAAGAATTACCGCCGAATAATTAATAATAATAAAAAAGACGCATCCAATAATTTAGCGCAGAAGCAAGGTGGCTCTCATTTTGAACACTGGTTTTAAAAATGCTACAGTATTAAAAAAAAACCTGGCATTTAGGGTTGCAATTATCTAAAATTGCCGGACGTGTTCGACAGAAGACGAAAGTTTATAGTGCAACTAGTAAGCTCAGTATCAGCTCCTCGTGCAAAAGCCTGTATTCATGTATCGCGTCAACCTTAAACGAACACAAACAGGCTTGATGCTTATCAATATATTTCGTACATAAAAACCAGATTGTATTATATTATTTGATCTGAAATGGAAAAACTACCAACTAATTCAGTCGACGTTTCAGTGGAGGATTGCCTTACAAAATTATGAACGCTATCTTGCTGGCTCACTAGCTCATTTAAAGTCTGATATGGCTTACTTATTTGCAATCTTCCTAAAACCCTCCAACAGGACCCATAGATAAATTGTTAATCTTATTACATAAAAAAGAAGTATAACTTTCGCCAACAGCGTGCATAATATTACCTTTTTCAACCTCTCTGACAGCATACTTTTGTTGCCGCTGGCGTCTAGATTTCGTCGTTTTAATTCTGCTTTCAAGTCAATAACTCGCAGTTCCGACAGTTTTCGAACCCCTGCCCCGCCAGGAACCTCAATCGGCAACGTCTCCGTTGTAGACGAGCTTTCAGACATGGTTTAAATCGTATAAACGTTTGCAGCCGCAATCTCGCAGGAGAATAAAGGCCTAGGACAAAATGGCGCGGTGGAGGAGTGATACAGACAACTACATCCAGTATTGTTGACTGAGTTTGCGCAGATGGATACTTCTCGCTTCCGTTTCGGTCTAGAGTCAAATGGGCCAATTTCACACTTCCGGGTTTGTTGCTTCTATGCCGTCGCAGGGTAATCTGACTTCCGGTGTTCTGTCGATTCGTCGTACCTTGTCAGATTTTCCTACCGATCCATATACCACATCGAAAAATCCTACTGCGGGTTTCTGCTTTGCGTCTGTGACTACGTAAAATAATCCAATGTAATTTTGCCGAAGATTCTTACTAGGCAAGTATGATTTGACAGTGCAAAATACCGAAAATCTGGAGCAATCTGATCTAAACATTTTCGACCAATCAGATAGCTCTATTCATCTTCAACTCATCAGATCGCTCCTAATTTTCAACCAATCGACTTCAATTATTTCAATCTTATTTTACTAAGTTAAATTTTTCATAAATTGTGCAATTTTTAATAATTTGATCTTCCATACGCAGAAGGAACTTACAATTACTGGGATCACAGGAACATACATAAGTCACAAACTTACTATATTCTTTTATTACAAATTTCATGATGTGTAACTGGGATACAGGCATGGGGATCCATTTGTGAATTGCTTTAGATTCCTACAATATCAATTGTTTTGCAGTTGCGTGTACGTTTAACATTTTGCGAGACAAAAAAGTAAAAACAAATTGCATTTATCATGCATTATGTCCCAATTCTGAACCATCCAAAACTGTCGAATAAAAAGAAAAACAAATGAAAACATAACAAACTGATAAATGTGAGCTAATTTTACAGAGTAAAAACAATATTGTGGAGCTTAGGTAGGTGTTAAATGTAGCTAGCTTATTAGATAAGTCACAGAGGGCCACGGTGTTTGCTGGTTTTTGTTCAATGTACTGGACAGTGGGAAATCTCCCTGTAGGAGGTCGAATGAGTTTCTATGAAGACTGCCCATTCAAGGAAAAACTTATCTACCCTCTCCCTGGGTATATTATATAATAAAATGTTTTGTTGAATGCAATTGGTTGCCTTGTTTATTTTGCATCACCTTGTATTTTTTACATCTGGCAACCCATTGTATACAATTATATTTAAAATGATACAAATCGACTGAGACACACACACACACACACATTTTAGTAGTTAGATGCTTTAATATAAAACAAGTGGATACAATGTTCCAAGTGATCATTTTTTCGTAATTATAAACCATTGAGCTATGAGTAGATCATTATAAATCCATATTTTGACCATTTTTGCCTGTCAAAGGGTGAAATTCTGTACACTTCCGCAAAAAAGGGTGTAAAACTCTGAAAACTCAACATCTTCAGCATTGCAGTGTTCATGCATGTAACAGTGATGGTCATGTAACAGTCAGATGCGTGATGTAGCCGGACATTAGGACCTCAAACGAGTTCAAACACACTGGTATTGTTGCAGTGTTTGGCATGGTAGACCCAGATTTGAGTCTCAACCTGGATAGAAAAGGTAGCCGCCACCACCAGCCACACTATTTAAACAGAATATAACACTAAAAATACACGTTGTGTAGCTCTCCCATAGACGTGAATTTACCATGCCCCATCCCCCATTTAAAAACATGCTTTAATAGAGGAATATATATATTCCTTAAGTATAGAAATCCTTTCCTGAGTTCACTTCCAGATATCTAAAACTGATCTTAATCTCTAATCATCAATATAATTATATATTATATATAATAATTATTTATTTACTTTGTTCCATGAAATATTTTTTATCTCCATATTAAATGGCCATTCAAATGTTTTTTGGTGGAAGAACCATTTGTTCTAATATAATATAAAATAATGTATGGAACTACAATGGAAGATTTTTAAAATTATCATGTTGCAGGCCTATGGAATTAGGGAGAGCCTGAGGTGAATATACTTCAAGGAACTCTGGGCTGAAAGTCTCTTCTGGTTCATTGGCTCTGCTGTGACGGGTTGAGTCTGGAATTTCCCCTGGCTCTGGGACCAAAGAGCATAATGCAGATGTGGGGTCGACGGCAGAACTATCTGAGGTAAGGACGTTTGAGTCTAGGCATTCTGGGAAAGATGTAGAATCTGGGAGACTGAAGGAGTGAAGATCACAGGAGGCAGCGGATGAGGGGCAGCGGGGAAACCGCGGCTCATGGAGGTTGAGTTTGGCTACCAGTGGTTTGCCTACAGTAATCTTCTGCCTTTCCTGTACCTCGTCATCCATGTTGGAGTACTGGTACTGAAGACACACCGTGAACGTAAGTTCTTTCTGTAATAAAAAACCGACGCGGACAGACTGATAAGGACAAACACACACTGATAAATGATTTATAAAAGTCCATTTGCAGTCAAAGAATATTTACAGAAAAAAGGGGCTGACCTTCAGTTTTTGCAGCGCCCTGAAGCGTGTGTAGAGGGTTGGAAACTCCGATGGGGCCTGAGTGTTTGACGTCAACAGCCAACTTCCTGCATGATGGGGGCTCTCCTGGTTGGTCAGTTTCAGATCTACATCAAGTCCCTGCCCCATACACACAAACACCAAAAACAACAGCCACAAGAAGTTACACAGTAAAGAATTCGTCAGAGGAAGACCTACGAAATATTACACCCTTACCCTATCAATGTTTATCACCGTTTGAACGTAAAAAAGAAAAGCGTAGAGAATCTTTGGAAGAAGGCTCTGGGTGGGTTTCACTCACCTCGGAGAAGTCTGAGAGCAGGGCAGAGCAGGACGAAATGTCCTTTGGCTTCTCCAGTATGCGGGTGTACATGATCATGACGTTGGAGAACTCTGCAGCAAAGCCCAGCTGCACCTTTACACCACAGTCGAACTGCAGGGAGCGGCTCTCTGGCAGCACTGACACGGCGCAAAACAGCGTGATAGTCAAACACTTCACAATATTAATATCGCTAGTCTTTCGTTTTTTTTTTAGTTTGATAGGGAAGGTCTTGCCTGCCTGTTTACGTCGTGACAGACTGGTATAGTTCACAGAAATACAGTCTTTGTGCGTTTTCCTTCTGTGATTCGGAACTGTGACTTTAGCCACATTTAGCTTGTTCCAGCCCGTAGCGACGTAGCTTTCCTGAAAACGATTTGTGCCGGACATGACACGAGCGCAGTTTGGACCTCAGGGCTCACCGTGGGCGATGGTCCACTGGAGGTTTCGTGCAGAGGCCGTCACAGGGCAGGTGGAGCCCTGGATGCGGTCTGTCAGCCCCCGCCGCTCAGACAGATTACTGCGCAGCTCCAAGGCCTGTCGGCCTCGTGTGAGTTCGCACTGACCCATGTCTGGGGGACAAACCCGAAAGAGGGAAGAAAAAGGTGTATATATATATATATATATGATAATGAAATGTGCAAAATATCCTTAACATTATTTACACAAATAGACCCAAACCTTCTGCCACCCGGTCTAGCATGACAGTGACCTTCTCCTCCTCCAGAAGGTGTGTTTTCAGGAATCTCATGAATATTCCATTGGACAGGTCATCTTTATTCACCTCATAGGCCTCAGCGTCCACACAGCTGCAAGCACATGAACATACTTTTCTGAATATGCATTTAATGCAAAACCACAATCGCTGGTCAAGCCCAAAACTGAACAAGCTGGCCCGTATCTCTCAAAACCACATTATTTCTTCAGCCGGCTCTAAAACACCCAGTTAGTTTCCAAAACTGTGATTAGTCTGCTGTAGGTCCATGGTACTGCTCTCTCTGAGAGTGTTCCCATCCACATTTCTGCATAGACGACAAGTCGATTTAACACCTGGATTGATGTCTTTAACAGATGCTAGTCCATAATTATGGTTTCAGGCTTGGACGAAATAATATAGAAACTCAAATTATACGTTCTGGCCAGACTTATCCCTCAGCCTGTTTCTCTGAGCTTCACCCCGTGTGTCTAGATCTGAGTACAACAGCAGTGAAGGAAGAGAGACTCACGTGGCGTAGCCAAATACAATGTTGGCCGTCACCTTCAGGGGTTCAGGGTGCTGAATGATTCCGTCGTTCAGGTTTCTGGAACAACACAATTGACTGCATCATTGCCCCCTTATTTTGTGTAGTTTGTGTAGTTAGAGAGAAATAAAAGGCAGATTTTTTTTACTGTTAACCCTAAATAAAAATCTGACAATGAAAATGTCCATTATTTCACAGTTTTGAATGAAGAATGGTAACTAACAGCAAGCCTCAGATATTTCAGAGAAAGGGGGTGCGGGGAACAGAAGAAGCCATAACTACCCCACACATGGTTTTTCCACCCCAAAATTACACTGTTGAAAAACTGTAATTCAGTACTATTTAAACCACCTTGCCTTAGGCAGAGAGGGGAGGTGCAGTTGGGCCCTATCATCCGAACTAACGACTGGGACCGGGAGTCTATGGTTAGGAGTCTCGGAAGGTAGGAAGACACAGCAGTTGCACGTACTGAACAAACGTAACACAAGTAAGGTAATTAGACTGCATGTGTGGTCCTTGGCGTTAACGGGATACCGTTTGCGACACATGTCCAGAAGAAAGATGTTGAGGCCCGTCCTGCGCTCTTGCATACGCTGCAGCACCTCCTGCACCCAAAGACAATGTTCTGAGGTGTAAGAGGCCGGGGCATCGACTGGCACCATGAAACTGTTCCCATAATTCTCGTAGCCATGACCCGCAAAGTACAGCAGCCCTGGAAAAGTGAATGCATCCACCTGTTTACGCAAGGCATACACACGCTTACACGCGCTTACACAATGCATACACATGGATACACATTCTTACACAATGCATACACACGCTTACAC
>JAOVYW010000029.1:555476-569139 GCA_025775045.1 Hiodon tergisus
TTACACAATGCATACACATGGATACACATTCTTACACAATGCATACACACGCTTACACGCGCTTACACAATGCATACACATGGATACACATTCTTACACAATGCATACACACACTTACACGTGCTTAAACAATGCATACACACGCTTGTACGTGCTTACACAATGCATACACATGGATACACATGCTTACACTATGCATACACACGGTTACACGTGCTTACACAATGCATACACATGGATACACATTCTTACACAATGCATACACAATGCATACACATGGATACACATTCTTACACAATGCATACACCAGCTTACACAATGAGAACCCCGGCGTACACCATGCATACAATATTTTTTATTCGATACATTAGCACAGACAGCCAATGACCGGAAGCACACTGACCGTACATGCCGCGGTCAAGCAGCAGCAGGAACTCGGTCACGGCGCTGTGCATCTCCTGCCAGTTCAGGTCCAGCAGAGAGACCACTTTGAAGTCCAGCTGACGCAGCAGGTTGGTAAGCTCATGAACATCAGCCATAGGGGATCGCAGTTGCCGGTGGTGCTGGTAGTTCATGTTACCAATAAGCAAGGCCACCTTGTCCGTGGCTATGAGGGGTCAAGAGGGGGTCAAGATAAACTAGCATCACCACAAGACTATTGAAATCCAGACAATTTAAAGATTGCCGTCGTACAATATTGTTAGATAAAAAACTTATGAGAAAAGATTCACTCCCCACTAGACTTTATTTACTTTAGTAAATTGTTAAGTTATAAGGATTGCTTAAACTTGCATGACCAAAATTATATGTCAGTGTATCACTGAAAACACTTACTTACTTACCATAGAAATGGCCGGTTTGTCTGGCGGGGCTACAAGTAAAAACTGTAAAAAATAAAATAAAATAAAATACAAATGGTTTGTGGTCACAAAATCACAAGAAGAGGATTGAAGGGGAATAAAAAGGCGCATTTTCTTAGTTGCTTTAAAGCATACCCTTATTATTCGCGTCCCAGATAGAGTCGTAGGACCCAGGACCTGAAGACAAGGGTGCATAGAATCACTTTCACCGCGTCCATGCTTTGTGACTTGCAGCTTTCAAACCATGTGAAAGTCGCCCAGCTTATGTTAGCCAACAAAAAAGATGTGAAACGTTCTGTAGTGCTTACAAAATACGTGGGCATATTTCCACCGTTTTGCACATTTCTATCGTATTCCTAAGCACACAGAAACACTAATATATTTTCTACAGTATGACGGAGTTTATGTCCTTAGATTATATCACAATTTGTTGTTGCATTCACAGCATTCATGATACCAAAACAAAATCACAAAAATGTGACGTTCTATGAACCAGCTCTAAAAAAAAGAAACAAAGAAACAAAAACACACTAGTGTGTGTTATTAGGGGGCCAAGCACCACGGTGCGTAGACACCCTATTGTGTTGATCTTTTACTGAAATTGTAGTCGCTTGTTACCCCTGCACTGGTCTTCCAAGGTAACGCAATTACCCCAACTCCACAATCCTTACCAATATCCACATTCACTTTGTCACTCCATATCTCATGGTAGAGATTATACACTCTGCAGCTATATTGTCCCCGGTCGGCAGTAGTTGTACCCGTGATCTGTAGACGACACAACACTGTACGTGAACAATCAAATCAACAAATAACATCGTCTTACTACAGCGACCATTAAATAAGTCTTTTGGAAAGGGGCAACCCACTTCAGAGGCTGGAACACATATCTGAAAGGTAGGCTAGCGTTGAACAACGTACCCGATATAATCAAAAGAATAATAATAGCTCTGACCTTCAGGCACGACTGTTTGGCCATCGGTATGGGTTGCTTGTTGATGTACCACTGATACTGCGGAGGCGGGTTGCCCTGAGCAACGCATTCCAGACGCAGAGTGTCTCCCTCAGCCACTACTGTGTGTTGTGGCTGGTGGATGATGTACACGCCACTGGCTGAGTAAAACTTGCTACCACTGTCTGCAAGACACCGGAGAATGCACTCGGATAGAAACAGGGGACAGTGAACAGTATACTACAGCACACTACTGTAACCAATAGTAGTAGCAGTAGTACTTTATTTATCCCCATGGGGGAAATTGTGATACTACAGCAGAAATAACCAAAAATTACACACGGAACATATAATTAATAAATCACGGCAATAGCATGGAGGTTCAAATTTATGGAAAGATACAGCTGTTGTACCCTTTATAAAGACAAAATTACTTAAGTATAATATTTGGAAAAAGGAAAGTGCAAGGATAATAGTCTCTGTAAAAAAAAAAAAAAAAATTTTTTTGAAGGGAGCTATTAAATTACATTTCATTCGAGCGGCATTTCATCAAAAGTGTTGAGATCCGTACCTATGTTGGAGTTGCCTGACCCGGCCAGGCACACGCGTGCCCATTGGGAGAAGACGACGTGCTCCCCATGATGAATGCGACAGGTATAGTGTCCCTGCTGAGCTGACGTCAGTGGGCTCAGGACCAGCTCTGGCGTACATCCGCCAGGTACCTGGGAAATAGCAACAACAAAAAGACACTTACAGTGCAATGAGGAGACGCTCCTGTGAATCCTGGTCTGATGTTACTGACCTATACCAGCCCAGGAGGCACTTTAAACAACAATATATTACCAGCAACGTTGTTTATAATGGCTAGGTATTGCCAGTCATGGCAATCGACATTCTATCAAAAATCTATCAAATCACTCTTTGGACTTAGACATCCTCAAATGTTTATTAAAAAGCGGTGATGTTTGGACCACTCTCAGGTCATGTGCTGTGAAAACTGTATCCCTGAATAAGCCAAAGCTTCCTCAGTATTCATCAACAGGAGCAAAAACTCTACAACTGGGGCCCTTACCTCATCTTTACCCTTGAACCACTGGTACCCCAGTCCTGGGGGACCGGTCGCCATACAGTGAAGCACCACACGGCCCGCCTCTGGCACACACTGGGACAGTGGCTGCAGCGTAATCCGGATCTGCTTTGCCACTTCGGCAAGAGGCGCAAACGAAAAACAAATAGCATCGGCCCACCGTCCCTGACCGTTGAAACCTTCTCTGTTCACGTGCATTATGGGTTTTCACCATCCATAATAAATCTGCTTTACAGTAAGAGCAAATAGCGTCAGCCTATCTGTAAAATTAAAGACATTTCCATTTTCTGGATCATACAGCCTACACACATGAGGTGGTGCAAGAAGGTTAAAAAAAACACAACGCTTCCCAAGATTCGCAGGCTCGTTTTGGTGCATGTGATTCCTGGCTGGCACGGTTTCTTTCGACCAGGCAACGGTAAACGAGTTGGGTCTGGTCTGGATCTTTCCTGCAACAGCGAGCGCTAAGAAAGCCGCAGCACGCAGAAACCTGTGGCAGTGAGGAACAGCACAGCATCACGGTGCTCCATCTTCCTCAGGCAGTGCAGCAGGAAGTCCAGGGAACAATCATGGTCGGCCAGCATGGCAAGGAAGACACGACTGGGGCTGCCTGTGGCACTGAGGACCTGGAGGGAGCAGCTCATCAGCTGCTTTTCACTGCAACGCCACACGCTAGTCAGATCAGCTGCTCCGGCAAACTGCCACACAGAACCAGATACACCATGGTCTGGATTGTGATTAAGGATCTGAATCCCATACTTCTCTCACCTGTAGCGAAAGCGGGGCTGCTCAGTGACTGCAGCTGCTAACTGTCGCCATCCACACCTCGAGTTGTCCAGCATGTCAGCTAGCTTGGCTAGCGTCTCTTCTTCCAGGGTCCCCAAGCCCAGATTCCAGTCGCCCATCGCCTTGCTACTAAGAGGACGTACTTCACTAATCATGTGTAGAGGCAGACGTCACCACTCCAGGCATTTCACAGCGATCTTTGTGGTATTGTGTTAAATGAAATCATTTTAAATGTAGGTTACTTACAGTATGGATAGCCAGAGGCCAACTTTGGCAACCTGCTAATCAAACATTATAAAACTGTACTGTAATTTTTAAATTTTATTTTAAATAGAAGAATTTAGGTAATTATATATATATATATATTAATTACCTAAATTCTTCTATTTAAAATAAAATTTAAAAAATACAGTATTATATATATATATTAAATACAATTTTAATGAATGCAATTGGTAGGTTGTCAAAGTTTTGATTTGGTCCCAGCCTAAATCCAATGCATACCACATTTGCAACGGCCAAATGCAAATGTGATGTTTGTTGGCAGAATCACCCAGCATAAGTCTAACTATTATCTGTCACAGTGTTTGTAATTTTTGCTAAATTGTGTGTTTAGTATTCACTCCGCTGTTTTCGCTTAAGTTCTGCAGTGAAACTCGCCGTTCGATAATATCATGACGGTTTCTGATTCCTAGTCAATAACATTTCTGATAAACCTCTCATTATTTAAATACACTCAGAAGAACAGATTAATATCGTTGCTTTAACGATAATTGTGGCTATTATCCGGTTTTATTTACAAATAATCGGGTTACATCTTATTCTGAGCCCAGGTCTTATATATTATACAAATGTTTATATATTCTCAAAATAAACATCGAGAAAATGCTTCCAGAAACAATCTCACAGATCTCTGACATTAATCGTATACATTAATGTCTTTAAGGTATTTTATAAATATTATTTTCCCTGACGATGCTGTAATAAATGCCGAGACGTCAGACATAATGAAAATTATCGAGACAAAACGAAACTTTATACCTTTACCTGTGTTGCTTCCGGAGTTCCGGGGGGGGGGGGTTATAAATCATTCAGGGAAAATCATCTTAGCACCTAGACATATAAAAACCGATTAAGTGCGAGTTGCAATCATTTATTAACTGTTAATCGTTGACGTAAACTCTAATTGTAAAACAAAAAGCCATAGCCTTCTTTACCGAAAATGGGTGGTGCCACCCGCATACTTCAGGTAAAACATGCGAAGCACCTCGGAAGAAGGCGTACAATTTCTCGGACGAAACCAGTGTTGCACGCAGTATCAAGTTATGTAAAACCCTGAATATTTTCAAGAGATAGTCACGTGACCACGTGGATTTAAATCATGGTTGTGCTATGACTGAAGGATATAATTTATTAATAATTAATCATTTATAAAGCTCAGCATTTATTGTATGTTCATGATTGGCATGTAAACATTTACCATTACGTGAAATAGATAATTAATATTTCACAGAGGGATTTCAAATTTGTATTTACATTTGCACTGTCCTTCTAGTCACCATTGTGACCGAAAATGTGACTTTTTCACCACAAACTACCCGGACAGTACATATGTATATGATTTATCTTAATTGAAAGACTGACGTACAGAATATAATCTGTACAGTAGATCTGAGGGATAAATAAAATTTGCTTCCAGAGACCAATGTCATGCTCAGTTTTCACAATGTAAATCATGTCAAAGAAAATACACAACAAAACAAAAGAAACCAAGAGACTTGGAAAATGGAGGCATGTCTCCTAGGTAAACGTGTGAACCATGAGAAAATCGTTCACAAATGTAACCTGAGCTAATATTTGTGATTTTCATTAAACACTCACACTAGAATAAATAAAAAAAATGTAGTTTATTGGAGTTTTTTTACTAGTTCATATTCACTTTTTCCACAGGTTCATCTTAATTTCCCACCCCAACGTATTTAAACTTGTACTAACATCTACAGGTCTTTTGCCTCAAATAATAAATACAAAAAGATTGGCATTTCGAAATTGTCACCCAAAACTGCAAACAATTTTGAATACACGTAGGTAACTCATTACATACAGGTCCCATTTTGAGCAGGAAATTAGACCCTGACCTTTGGAGGACTGAAAGCCAGGCCTCAGCTAACCAGTTTAGTACAGCTGCTGGGGATTACCTGGAGACCAAGCCAAGACCAGCACCCAAACATACAAACAGCCGGTCATCTGTACCGAAATGGCAAGCTGGGTGGTCAAAACCGATACTCGATTTTTTTGTATTTAAATGGAAAACCTCGGAATCAATCAATCAATCATCAGACAAAAGTATAACACGCAACAGCACAGTGTCCGAGTGTCCGGGAAGAACGCGCCTGCACAGGAGTTGGCCACTTCCCAGAACACTAAAATTTTTTCCCCTTGTGTAATTTATTGAAGCGCCACATGTGTTCCTTTCTCAACAACTTCCAGTATTCGTGGCTCTCTGGGTCCATCTCTGAAAGTTTTTTTGGAGGCCCCAGGTTTAACTGGAACAGCCTGGGAAAACAGAGAGAGGCAGAAAAAAAAGATTTAGTTCACTGTGAAGAATTCACATAAAATATGCATTCAGAGCAGGGAAATAACTTTTTTTTAAATTGCAGTTATAGGCACTAACATGCTTGTTGAATTATCCAATTGTATGCCATTTAAAAAAGTGAGAAGACACAAAATAAATACAAAACAAAATTCCAAATAGGAATGGGGTGCCTATGGCAACTTAAGGGGCTTCCAACCACTCACCACTCTGGGTATTCCTCCTGAGGCCGCAATGGGGGGTCCTCGCCATTCTTGAAGATGTTGACCCCCACAGCACTGGACGTGAGGATCACTGGGTCCTTACATACTTCTGGGCCCTTAACAGCCTCTTTCACCATGCCCTTTGCCTTTCCTTTTGTAGCTAAAAAATAAAATGCGTACACACAGGAGAACTTCTGTCATTGGTAAAACGAGGCACTCAGAAGGCAACAAAGGTGATATAAAACTAGACAGAGACCTTACTTCAGGAAATTGTTAGTCTTAATTATGCTTGTTAACAGAGCCACCTTAACCTGTTTAAAAAAAACAAAACAACAACCAATGAAACCAATTTGAGGAAAATTAAAAATAATTTAATTTTAAAAATTGGACACGCATATTATTCAAGCATTACGTTCTTAAAGGCTGTACGTGAAAATTAGAAAATTATTTTGATTGTGTTTATTTGATAGGCTAGTTTATCGTGAATACATAAGTCTGTACATAACAGAGTCGCGTTAACAATTATATCGCACTACTTAACTGGCGACCATAAATCTCTTTATATGAAAAACTACCAGTAAGAGCAAACAATAAATTGTCCTCGTTTTGCTTTGACAGTAAGAAACATGTATTTGCTAAGTTTATATTTAACATCTTAGTTTGTCATGAAAACGTTTTATTGTAAGCAATTACTTGAAGATGCGTAAAGCGGTTCCAGGCTATCATGATGGATAACAACACTTCTGGTCAAGGGGATCATTATACCAGGTGTTATAGTCAGAATCTAGCTTTCAGTTTTGAGTGCTCGTCTTAAAATGATTACTATATTAAGAGTGCATTTACATACCATTGTGTGTATATTGGCCGTTTTAGTAAAAAAAAAAAAGGTAGCAAGTGTTAAACACAACAATTTAATACAAGTTTGAAGTGTAGAGGTTATATATTACATTTGAAATTGTGAAAGCGAATTCAAATATGCGTATAGACGTTTTAATAATCTCAAAAGTGTTTCAACTAACCGACACTGTTGATTGAAACACTGATCCCGTTAAAAAATACAACCTAAAAGTCACACGTGGTTCTATACTAGATTATCTAGCTACACCAAACTGCGATTGACAGGGTAGACCCATTTGAATAGAATATATCGACACATAGCTGGCATGCCAGCCACCAGGACTTAACGGCTTACATACGACATTTTAGAAAACTAACGAGGTCATTTTAAAAAACTAAAAATATCAGAAATGCAAGGTCATATAAATTGGTAGGGTGGCTAGGAAATAGATGAACCAAACGGCAAGAATTGTAGACAATTCAGGCCACTCACCGGCCTTTTTTGCATATCCGCAAGCCTGGACTCTGTAGATAATGTTGTTGAAAGCATATTCAGCAGAACTACTCCTTGCAATATATCTCAACTTCTTTATAGACTCGAACAGCACATACGCTGACATTCTAGTTTTGAACCGCCTGTGTAGACTTCGCTGCGGTCGTCCAGGTTCACTAAATCGTTACGTACTTCCGGTGACGTACAGTATCTCAACTGATGTATCGGATGAAATAAGCATTTGGAGTGCAATTTTTCCGGTGGTCATCCGGCATGCGCTTTACAAATTAAAAGTCCAATTCATGCAACGTATTAAAAACGGCAATAATTTATTTTTGATTTATTTATTTGAATTATTATTTATAAAGTGTTGATCAAACGAATCTGTCTGTTCATAACCACAGCATATTACATCCATAATTTCAAGATATGGCGCATATTTATGATAGAATATGGAGTTAATACATCTCTAAAGCAACATTAGAGAATAGTAAATGCATTTAAGGTAATAAAATAATATGATCTAGAGTAGAAAATGGGGCTGTTTGTTTTATATGGACAGAAGATGAGAAAATAAAAAAATCAAGCACCTTTTTTCTGTATGGGCCATTCAATATGAGAAAAATGATGTACATGTAGTAAAATGATATCAAGCAGACATGGTGCTGTCCTAGCATGTATATTTATTAATGTATTTATAATCAGAACAAAGACAGAAAAAAAGTAAGTAAACATTAGACAACTTACATCCGTACACCAAACATGTCAATTCGCAAGTAGTAATATTCATAAAAGACATGACGTTTTTAATTGACGCAATTACGCCACGACGGAAGCGGAAACAGTATTTCGTTCGGTGTAGTGTCTCTTGACAAAAACAGAAATGGCGGAGTACGAAAAAGTGCAGAAAGGAACTTTAAAACTGAAAGGAATTGGAGAGGTATCCTCTGGGAAAAAGTGAGTTTTTATATTGTGTGGGTATACGTTACTGGATTCTGTACCTGTAACACAAATGAGCATCCTAGCGTGTAATAGACAGTGTAAGGCATGTGAAATGCTATCTGGTTGTTAACTAAAACTGTTTGTTTTGTTTTGATTTTTTATTTAGAAAGAAGAAAGATAAGGAGAGGAAGAAGCGCCTAGAACAGCAAATTATAGCGGCCCAGACTGAGGAGGAAGAGACCAAGAAAAGTTACATAGACAAAAGAACGCCCGCACAAGTGGCGTTTGATAAGACCCAGGAAAAGAGGGTAAGGCTTTCAAATTAATTTTTCTCTTAAACACGGCCGTTGTTTTGCTGTATTGCTTCTACTCTACCGTTCTTGTGCTGATTTTTGTGTGCCCGCAAAATGTATGTATGTACATGTCATTTTAAATGGCGGACGTCTCGAGTTCCTAGCAGTGATCTTGTCAGGGATAATACGGATTTTTTTACGTCAGTGTATGGAGGCATGTTTCTGGTCGTATATGAAGCCGTAAATAATACCAAACCACAGTAAAATATCAATGCTGTCTTCTCTCTTTTTAGGGATTATTTTATGACTTTAAGCTTTGCTGCCCTCTAAATATATTTAGTAAGGGTTAATTATCTGTAAAATAGCAATGTTTAGCAGCTAAAGATAGTTTTAACCGATGTTCATTAATTTGACTCTTTGCCCTCTCTTTAACAGCAAATGGAAAGGATTTTAAACAAAGCATCAAAAACTCACAAGCGACGAGTTGAGGTAATGAACTGCAAGAAACCAGGAGGCCCTTCTCATTGATTCATTGGAACTTATTATTTTACTACCCATATTTTGAATGTTGGACTCCTTACATCAGATGAAGCAGCACATGCATCAGAGTTTTGGTAGTGTAATTTTAAAGATTGAGAATGTTCTGTCGGTGAAACGGCTGCAGAATTTGGCTTGACCTCTCTCCACATGAATTATGTATGGTTTCTGTGAATCATTCTTAATTATTTATTAACTTACTTTTGCCTATCTGCAGGATTTCAATCGACACCTGGATGCCCTGACGGAGCATTATGATATTCCTAAAGTCAGCTGGACCAAATAACCAGGAAGATCATTTGTGGATGTTTTGGATTTTTTGAAGAATTCTCCAGTTTATTCTAAGCATTTATTAGCTTAACTGTGGAAAGACCTGTGTTTATTTGCTTTGAAAATAAGTGTATGTAATTACTTTATTTTTATGCCTCATTCTCCTTTTGTGTATTCAATAAAAATAGTTTTTGGTTTTGTGCTAAGTATTATGTTCTTTGCAGAAGCATTTTATGGTAGATTTTCATGGTATTTTTAGTGTTGGGTGCTTCTAAATCCTAATCGGTACAGATTTTCCTTTTAGGAAAATTAGGGCCAAATCAGAACCTTTATTTTCCTTTTGATCGGAAATTACAAGGCCAGCAAATGGTGGGATCTCTCTGGGCCGGGAAGAAATATCCCTCTGACAAGCAGTGTTGCATGTACACTTGTACGGTGGAAGTATTTGACACTCAACCCTGTAACAAGTTGAAATTAAAACCTGAGACTACAATTTCTCAATTAAAATAATATCTGTGTTAGACAAATGGTGTGCTGAATTTCTTCACACTTAATTTTAAAACTGGTTGGTTGTTTCTGAATGTACTTCACTGCCTTCTTATGATGTAACCACAAATTCAAGTTTAAAAGCATTTATTAGTTCCCCATGGGAGTATTGTTTGCACTGCTCCGTTTTCAACTGCTCCTGGCAATCTTGTTGAATAGCGTAAGTAATTACACGTACAGATCCTTATGTCACTGACAGTCACGATTAGGAATATCCGCAGTATTTGTCTTATGGAGATGTATATATGATTGTTGAATAAATTGCACTTATATTCTAAAAGGTTGGATGCCACTGCTGGTTCAACAATGAATGTTTCCTTTATATAAATTCACAGTGAAAGGTCATGTCTGGCCTTGAAGGCATTTACATGTTCATGGGAGTTATGTTTGAACAAGTATCAAGGATTAAAGGACTACCATTTGTATAATGCCTTTCACATGCCGTTCCTTTTTGTTAATATTTGACTAATTCCAATAACTCCCCAACCGCGTTTTAAAAACAAGCTATAGAGAATATTTTATAATATTTATTGTAGCAATAATATATTGCTTTGCTTATATTGAAATTTTGTGATTTATTTTAGTGTTATTTTAGGGAGGTGGTCAACTGTATTTTAGTAATTTCCTTTCCTTTTATTTTGAAATGACATTGTTAACTTGAACCGGAAATAGAACTCTCGATGGGGCGACTGCTGCTGCCGCCTGTGTAGATGGAAAGTTAGATGGAATCGTGTTTTATCTTCTTAAAAATTAAATCCACGCAAAATTAATAGTTGTACTTTGTTGCTCCACTGGGAAGAGGAAAGGAAGACAGAATGTCGGCTAGTGCCGTGTATGTCTTAGACTTAAAGGGCAAGGTAAGGAAACGGGAAGTTAGATGTGTACCACGAGCAGGCTCAGAATAAGAATAAAACGGTTTTTTTTGGTCATACAATAGCGTTACATTTTACTCAATAATAAATAGCCAGCTTGCTACCAAGAAAACGTGGTTGTAATGTTGTATTGGATCTTTCAATTCCGGGTTTTTTCTTTCTTTCCATTGGGCAAAAGCTTATTAATCAAATATCAAATATAGTTTGCACTAACGCTTACGCCAGCTTTACCAAAATACAATGAACAGTTTAACAAAATGCCCTTTAATAAATACGGAAACGTTTCTCAGATCCCTGAAGTAATATGATTCAAGAAAGTGTTCAGATGCTTGACTGTACTAAACAGCTGTTATGTGCTAATACCTCATTTAGCGTTTTTCTTGTAGGCAGTATAGCGTCGTTACTTTCAGGTCAAAATACTTTTTTTTTGTTTCTTCCCATACCATTATATATAATATAAATACCCTTGGTAGAAAGGCTGGCTTGTCAATTGCCTTCAGTAGAAAACAACAGGGATTTTATTTACGGCCCAAACAATCGTTTTGTCGGTTTGGGTCAGCGGCGATTTCAGACCCTGCTCTTCAAGGGCCGTGGTCTCAGGCGTTTCGCGCTACCTCTCAGTTTAACATCTGATATTAACCTGGAATCGCCTAGTGAGAATTTCTAATCCGAATGATTATTTTACATAATCGGTAGGTGTGTGGGAATAAATTAATTAGGTTTACAATGCCTATTTGTAAATGTTCTAATAATAACTGGTTTTTCCATACTGCAACCTGGCGAAGGTCCTTATCTGCCGAAACTACAGAGGTGATGTAGACATGTCGGAGATCGAACACTTCATGGCCATCCTCATGGAGAAGGAGGAGGAGGGTACGCTGTCCCCCATCCTTGCCCACGGGGGTGTCCGCTTCATGTGGATAAAACACAACAACCTTTACCGTATCCTTCCTGTGGCCGTCATCTCTCACTACCCCATTGTTCAGTCCTTTGAATAATGAGGGTTAACCGTATGTTTCAGTACAAAATTATATGGCAAGCTACAGTTTCCGGTTAACCATTTCAGAGGTTCATAAGATGCATGTTTATATATAAAAAATATTCTAATGTAAAATAAGCATAGCCTAGGTAGATGGTAATTGTATTGGGAGGGGGGTACTCATTTTTAATGAAATAGGAGGACCTTTCACACAAGGCTTTGCCAAAGAAACCCTGTTATACATGTTTAACATGTTACACATCAGTTGTTGCCACATCTAAGAAAAATGCCTGCGTCTCCTTGGTCTTCTCCTTTCTCTACAAGATAATCCAGGTGTGTATGTTCTCTGCATCTTTTTAAGTTTTATGTGATTAGCCGCTTAGCATTTTGTGTTAGACCATGTGTAAAATTTTAAACAAGGCTCAAATGTTCACAAAATAATGTGTTGCTGAGGGAATTGGTTGCTTAGGTTAATGGAGTTTTTGATTGGCTCAAAGTTCTGCATTGGGTTCTACAGGTATTCTCTGAGTACTTCAAGGAACTTGAAGAGGAGAGTATCAGGGACAATTTTGTCATCATCTATGAGCTTATGGATGAGCTGATGGACTTTGGATATCCCCAGACCACAGACAGCAGGATCCTGCAGGAGTGAGTGTCACACAATTACCCTGTTACAGTTTATGTGGAGCACATTACTGCAGATGCTTCCTTTCCTAGTTTTTCTGTCCGCTCATTCTACTGGCGTCTTCAGGTACATCACGCAGGAGGGGCATAAACTGGATACTGGGGCCCCGCGGCCCCCTGCCACTGTCACCAATGCTGTGTCCTGGAGGTCAGAGGGTATCAAGTACAGGAAAAACGAGGTCTTCCTAGATGTCATTGAGTCCGTCAATCTTCTGGTAGGGTGCCCTGTTGGCGACGTAGCCTTGGTGTCGTTGATGCGTGTTTTTAGTTTTCTGTGCAACGGTGCTTTAATGGAAACCAACCTCTGCGTAAATCAAACAATCCAGGTTACTGTTTGAGATGCATAGAGAAGAGCACACCCCCAAGCATAAAGCTCACTTTCTCCAAATGTTCTGGGCCGTTTGCCCGATCCTGTCCTTCCTTTACAGGTGAGCGCCAACGGTAACGTGTTGCGCAGCGAGATCGTGGGCTCCGTCAAGATGCGTGTGTTCCTATCAGGAATGCCAGAACTGCGCCTGGGTCTGAATGACAAGGTTCTGTTTGAGAACACTGGCCGTGAGTTCCTCAGCACTGTATTGTCAGCAGGAAGTGCGTTTTTAAATATGTGCCCATTCCTTGTCTCCACCCGCTCACAAGTGTTGCGACAAGTGTTGCGAGATAACCAGTGTAGGTGCTTTGCATTCTTTAACTTCAGCATTGTCCTGTTCTGTTATCAGAGGTACATACTCT
>JAOVYW010000029.1:569239-580575 GCA_025775045.1 Hiodon tergisus
GCGAGATAACCAGTGTAGGTGCTTTGCATTCTTTAACTTCAGCATTGTCCTGTTCTGTTATCAGAGGTACATACTCTGGATTATTCAACTCTATTATTTTACGGTTCTGCGCTGGTAAATGAAGCTAATTGTCCACTGAGATGTCTTCAGCATTGCACAGTTATACCCGAGCGTATTGTTGTGCTGTTCAATAGATCAAGGGGTGTAGTATGCACACTTTTCTTTTGCCACTGCAAGGCACCATTTCTTTACTATAGTTCATCATAAAGAATAAATGCAAATGTAGCTACAAATGCTAAGGCTACTAGGCTTTGAGGAGACTTGTCGTACTTCCTTGCCCTCTAGTGTTTTGTATATTGGGCTGATCTCGTATATACTGAATTGTTACTGTAGCCATTGGATTATGATGCTTTAAATTTAGTTTTTGTCCCACGGGCATATTATATATTACAGCTTTTTCAGCCTGTTTGAAAATGCACGCTTCACAAAAGGCAGGGTTACAGTATGCGCTTTTAGTGTAGTTACTGGTTGTTGAGTGGCCACCATTTGTTCCCACAGGGGGGAAGAGCAAGTCAGTGGAGTTGGAGGACGTCAAGTTCCACCAGTGTGTGCGTCTCTCCCGTTTTGAGAACGACCGCACCATCTCCTTCATCCCGCCAGACGGAGAGTTCGAGCTCATGTCCTACCGCCTGAACACGCACGTAGGTGTCGGCCCGTCGCGGCAGGGCGCCGAAGCCCGCCCTTCGCCCTTTTCGGTGACCGCCGTGTGTCTGTGTCGCAGGTGAAGCCGTTAATCTGGATCGAGTCTGTGATCGAGAAGCACTCGCACAGCCGAATCGAGTACATGATCAAGGTAAATGCCCGTCTCTGCTCACACTGCAATCACCAATACCAGCCGTCTGATTGGATGCCGATTTTATTCTATACTCTTTTGTTGTTGCCCATAAAGGTAGAAATTTTCCTGTTTCCCATTCTGTGCTGTAGATGTGTATTACTGTGAATCACTGAAAAAAACACCCTAGTGGCAGCCAACGTGTGCGTATGCTTGACATAAGCATGCATTAAGTTGATTTCATAAGTAATAAATCATTCAGATATAGTATATTAGTGTTCACCCCCCCCTTGGATGTTTCCACATTTGTTAGTGGGGGTTGAATTCTTATGCAAGGCACTGTTTATGAGACATTTGACTGCATACCTGTGTTCCTTTTGTCTGACAACGTCCAAAACCAAAACCTGTGGCCTTCAGGCTAAGAGTCAGTTCAAGAGGAGGTCGACGGCCAATAACGTTGAGATCCACATTCCGGTCCCCACCGATGCTGATTCTCCCAAGTTCAAGACCACAGTGGGTAATGTGAAGTGGATCCCGGAAAACAGCGAGATCGTCTGGTCTGTCAAGTCCTTCCCGGTGAGCAGATAACTGGCCCTGCCATAAGGTTTTAAATGTCCTGATTATGGCAGGTGGAGCACTGATATTAACTTCTTGGCATGTGAGAATCTTAGCTGTACTTGACTTGAATATATGAATATCATCTGCCAAAGTTGTATCTAGTTTTATGTAATCGTACTTGTCATAATTTGACATTTTTGTATGATTTTATATTTGCATATGCCCAAAAAAATGTGTGTCAAAAGTATTTTTTTTGTTTTTTTGTTTTTGGTTTCTGTCTGGTGTCCTTCAGCCAGATTGAAACTGTTGCTCTTTGTAGATTGCTGTGAATTTTAGCTGTTCGCCAATGTTCTGTACTTGAGTGGGGGCTCATAGCGCCAGCAGGCTTACCGTTCTCTCTCTCTCTCTCTCAGGGGGGGAAAGAGTACCTGATGCGGGCACACTTTGGTCTGCCCAGTGTGGAGGCTGAGGACAAGGAGGGGAAGCCCCCCATCAGTGTGAAGTTTGAGATCCCTTACTTTACTACCTCCGGAATTCAGGTAAGCGTTCCAATGCCATTCGCACTAGCTCACAAAGGGAACCGGGTGCCTGCTCTGAGTGAACTCGGGTTATACGATGGTATGTGGCACAAGATGGCGCTGTTGTTGTAGTGTGTCGACTGCTGTGGTAGTTCTTCTAGTTTTCTGCATTTGGTCTGCTTTGGAAGGAATGCTTTGCCCCTTTCACTGGCTGAAATAATAAGGGTATATTATAAAAAGATATCCACACCTTAAAACTAGAACATGTTTTGCGTTACTAGCAAATAAAAAACAACTTGATTAAAGCTGAAATCATAGTTCTCTTTGAATTTATATGATGGATTGGTGAGAAACACGATATTTAGTGAACTGATACAGGTGTTTATGGTTTTGGTAAGGATTGTGCCAGCACAGACTGAGAGAAAAGCGTACTCTCTGCTTTGCTTTAACTTACTGGCATTGATTAACCTCTTGACGCCTAGGATAGAATGTCCATATTTCGGAACAATATGACCAGTTTTCTTTCAAGTGCTTGTAGTTTGGAAATCTTACATCAGAATTTTAAATGCGGTGTCACTGGAGCTAACTTTATTTTCGTGTATCACCCAAAATTGCACGTAGGGAAACCGGATTTTTTTGGCTAGTTATATCTACCCTTATTCGTTGGTAAGCCCCGGAAACAAAAATTTGTTTCCCCCGACGGCTTAGTTTTGTTGTGAGACTATCTATTTTTATGACGCGGAAATCGGCACTTTAATACCGAAATTAGAGCGGCTCGGCGTCAAGGCGTCAAGGGGTTAAGTGGTTTTGGGTGCCCGAGATTTAAAGGCCTGGGACCTATGCTCCTGTTTGGACGGCTGTCCCAAAAAACCCTAGGATCTGCAATCGTCCTCACAGTCTATCACCAGGGAAACAGAACTTCTGGGCGAATAAATACACGGAAATGTGTCCATCAGACTGGCGTTCGCTCTGCCTAAATAATAGTTTTGTAATTTCCTGGTTAAAAAGGACACGTGTTTTTTTATCAAAATGTACCACTGACTGGCAGCAGCAAAATATTCAGTAAAAAAAAAGGGTTCTGCACTCTTTAAGACAAAATAGTGAGAAATATGAAGTGCTGTGTTCATAATTATACAAAATGGACAAAGTTGTGTGGAAGTATCACTTGTAATGCATCACGTTTTTATTAATAAAGGAATTGACCGTCTCGAACTGCTGCCCTCTTGCCTTGTGACCTTTCCGCGCGATACGATTTTTCGCTGTTAAACAAACGGATGGATTGAGCGTAGTGATTCTTTTCGGTTCGATAATTCCATGGGCGTTCCCATGACAACGCAGTGCTTCTTTTTGCAATCGGAGTGATGCTGTGAAAGTGAATGGAATGCTCGCTCGTGCGCAGAATCGTACTCTTTGTAATTGTATCTGCTTTACGCTAGACTGTCATCCGTTGAATATTAGGCTTCCCACACGGAACTGAGACTCAGAAAACCGCATTAGATTAAATTTCTCAGCAAATGAGGAAGTTTTGTCAAGTATGGAATTTTTTTTAATCAAATAGAGTAGGATGCCCCCACCCTCCTCCTTGTTCTGATGAAGTGTATGGTTACACCTGCTAAGTTCACTGAACGGTTGCACCAGGCTCCACTGGCTATCTAACTGTAACTGTGTTAGGTTGTCACCTTCACCAAAGAACTGCTGGGAGAGAGGGGATTGCCCAATTATTTTGCGCAATATAAATAAGAAAGTTTGTAAAAGGAAACGGCGATGCTGGATTTGGTTCGTGTTGAAATACTCAGGCATGACCTCGCCACGAGGAAACGTCGGCATTCCGGATTACCCCCCCCACGCGGGCCTGTGGTCGCGGTCTCCGTGCCGGCGGCCCGTAAAAATGACGCGGCACGTGCTCAGGCCCTGTCCTGCATGTGCAGTGTGTGTGTTTCCGCATGCCTCGCACCCTGCGTTTAACGCCGGATTCGCTCGGAGGACTCATTAAAACGCAACATCCAAATATCACAGCGCATCAAAGTATTGCGTTGGGGGAAGGTCTGTGTTAAGCATGTGAAATGCGAGCCTCCGCGTATGGGGGTTGTTGTTGTTTTTTTTTGCATGTTAAAAGTGGAAGTGGTGGTTATATTGCTTTAGAGTAGGTGCTATGGATTTCCATTGAGTGCTCAGAAAGGTACGAAGAAGGGCTGGTGTTCTCTTTCTCTCTGTGGTTTAAACTGAGGCAGCCGTCTCCAAAGAGATAAATAGTATTGAACAAAGCTGTCCATACCAGCATGTGTGTTCATCACTAGGCATACTTAACAAAATAACGACTTTAGTCCAGCCTGTGACCGAGACTGCTTTTGTCGGACAGACTTAGCAAACCCTCTGAGCGCTCTCATGGCTGCAGAAAGGCAATTTTTTCAAAATGCTTTTAATTAAGGATGCACCGGCATAGCTGGACATTGTTTAGATCCGTTTTTGAAATGATCCGATCATGCTTGTAATCGTTTCTATGGAAAACCTGAATTGGAACCTTAAAAAATGGAAAACCTTAATCAAGAATCTGGCTCTATTTGCAGTCCTACTCGTTTGTGTGATTTCAGAATAAGTGCCTTAACGATGAAACCTTTCTATTAGTTTTAAACATAGGGTGCTGTAGCAGGTCATCACAAATCTGATTGATAGTGAGGAATCAGTTGCTAACTGCCACCTCTTGGAAAAGTGTGCCGGTATTTATTGGGAACCACTAATTTAATAGGCAAGCACACATCACGGTGCGATCGAAGTTTTAAAAAGGGCGAGGTGTAGCTTGCGGCTAGCATTCGATACAATTTTTTGGTCTAGATTGAATCATGATAATGTGACAACTTTCCAAACATTTTAAATTTTCTGCTTCGTTTTAATTTTATAATGAGTTAATGCCAATTATCTGATCGAATTTTCTTTACTTTCTTTGTAGTTTCGGACCTCGTTCTCTTAAAAAAAATTCCCTCATGTAAACACAATTTATTACCCAATGTGTGCAGGTATGTGGTTTTACTTTCAGCACGTCGAGCTGAAACTTGAAGCACCGCGAATAGAAATTTTTGACCCAGTTCTTGACTTCTCCCCAGAGGTATGTCGGCTGGTTTCAGGCAATCCCTTCAGCGCCGTATCCTCGCCGCAGTCAGCATAGCTGGAGAGAGAATACGCCGTAAATAAAGGCCCGGTGACGGGCTCTAAATAAAGGCTGCAGAGCTCGGCGCTATTATAACGCGCTTTCTGCATTTAGCTGCAGGTTTCCCCACGCCGCCCAGACGCGCGAGTCCCGTGTTGTTTACTGTTCCCACTGAAAAATAGATCCTGCACTCTGTAATCAGACGGATGGCGACCACTGGTGGGGATACGCACCGTAGCATCGGATAGCTGCGTCTGGAATTTCCTCTCAAACGGTTACTTCTGTCCTCACCTGCCAATTTCAAAAAAGGAGCTAAACTTTCTCCTTCAGCTTTTAAAAATCTTTATTTGGGGGAACTAAATCCTTTACTCACGACTATTTCTTAGAAGCTGCCCATATCTGAATGGGATGATGTGTAATGTCCTTATTTAAATTGAGATACATTTTTTTGTTTGTTAGAGCAGTATTTAAGTCTCTTAATGCCTCTCAAAAATCTTTATTTTACGGCGTTTCTGACGATTTGATAGTTTTATGACGTATAAACTGAAATACAAGCTATGTAATGCAACCTGCTTGCTATAGGGTCATCTGTTGAACAGGCACGTGACGCAAAAAAAACATGCCTGAGCCAAGACTGCGTGATCCTGGGCCTCGTGGTCAGCCCGATCGTCCCTGTGCGGGATTGGGACTGTCCGGACCCAGATGACCCAGGCACTCCTTGTGAAGGACAGCGGGCACGGTCGGGTGGCGTTGTCGGCTGTGCGATATTTCTGTCGGCAGTGTGCAAATAATAGTCTCCATTCGTCCTACGTTGTCAGCCGACTGTGCTGTGGTGAGCATGCCCCGCAGTTTTTTTTTCAAGCTAAATTTGGTGAGGAACACCGTTTTTGTGGGCGGTGTACTGAACTTTTAGAGTGTAGGTTATAGGTGTTTCTAAAGTAGCCTTTTCCAGGTCTGTGATTTGTTGGGTGAATGTGTGTGTCTCGTCCCACCACCTAGGCTGTAACTGGTCGAACCCTGATTTAAAAAAAAAAAAAGTTTTTATGGAGAACGATCACGCTTGCGACACCCAATGCATTCAGTGTTCCTTGGAAGTGGACGAATGGCTCGTTGTGTAAGTGGCCATGGATTCCCGTCTGTGGGGGTGGGTGAGGCCCACGGACGTGAACCTTTCCCCCCCTCTGGTGTCCACCGGGGCTCCCGTTGGCTATAAAGCTCTGTCTTGGATTGCTTCTCTGTCTTGACGAGTTTAAGGCACAATTGCTGTCTATTGTTGAAGTGCCTTGTCCAACGGAAAAATACATGCATCAATACAAGAATAAGTACGAAAGATAAATTCCTTTTGTTTAGGCACTAGGACATTTTAATATAATTACTGAAAGTTAAAACGATAACAAAATGGACCATCCAATGCTTCCTGGCATTTGTGCGAGAAAGTGCATGTTAGCGGCCTTGAGCGGCGAAGAAGACAATGTTTACTGCACACAAATGGCAGCGAGCCTACAAATGGATCTCTGACTGGTGGTGGTGCTTGTGCCTGATGCTGAGAGTGAAGTTGTATTTAGCTCAGCAGTTTGTTGATATTATTTGTGTTACTTAAATCGTTGGTGGGGTTACTTATAGGTTGATTCATCTTTTTGATTATTTAAAAAAAAAAATTGTTTCATTTAAAAAAAAAAAAAAAGAATTACACAAGATTATGCAATAGATCCCTACAGAAATAGTGTAGGTTGTAATTTCACAACCAGTAAAAGGCGTTATGAAACTTTACACTGGTAGGGAACCTTGCCAGTGACCTTAATTTTCATTCACGTCATCATATCTTTAGATTCTAAACCAGTAATATTCGCCTGCCTTGTGGCCCAATGCGATGTTCTACTGATGATTCAGCACGCTGGTGCTGCTTTACAGCAAGGCAATGAAAATGTCTATGTTGCACGTAAGCACATTTGTTTCAGCATGCCACACATTCCGTAGATTGTACGACTTACAGAAATTAATTAAAACGTAGGCAGTGACGTGCTGCTGTTCTTTTGCAGGTGCGTTACCTGAAGATCATTGAGAAAAGCGGTTACCAGGCCCTGCCTTGGGTTCGATACATCACTCAGAATGGAGGTAAGACTGTCCTTGTCATGTTTTTTTTTTTTGTTTTTTTAAATGAAGAACGTTAACTAAAAGGCAGGCATGCTGAAATGACAGGGTAATCGGACCTCCCTCTAAAAGAACCTGGTGCGCTCAGACCTATCAGCCCACAGTTGAGACGTGAAAGAGCTCGAGTAATTAAGGCTCATTAACTGAAACCAGACGAACGGGAAACTTGTTGTCTAACTTGGCATCCAGTCTCCACGACACGGTCCGGTTTGCCTTTGGTTGTGTTCGCATGTGGATGGTTGGAACTTGGTTAGAACCCCAGGCCGATTCCTGCGCTGGCTTCCCCTTTTTTCGCTGAGTGACGGCAGAACGCTGTCCAGGCCATCCTGATCAGGTTATCTGTGCAGATGGCCGAGGAGGTAGCTCCCTGCTTCTGATTGGCCGGAAGGAAGCGTCCCGGCTGCTGCCGTTGTTCTTGGCCGTGTGCTGGCCAGCTGTCCTGCCACGAACAAACGGCTGCAATATGAATAATGCGCTCCAATGCAAAAAATGTGAGCCACTATATTAATCGCCTACCGTATCAACAAAAGGAAAGAATTAATCTCTCAAGGCAGACAGGAAGTTTATTTCTTTTCTTTTTTTTTTAATTATTCCCAAATCAAGGGTTGAATATCTGGTCTCTGTTCTCTCCACAGTGATGTGGGCCAGACCACGTTTTCTTGTCTCTCATTGGCTGTGGTTGGGAACGTCCTGCTGTCAAAAAATTATATTTGCACTGACTCCTTCATTTAATTCAGACGGCTGACATTAAAACGGCTGCTATTAGTGGACGATTATTTATTGTTGAATAACTGTTATGAAGTCCAGAGCCTGCGTATAAGGATAAGCAAAAATATATGTGGATATCCAGAAAGCTGATATGACCTCTCATGGTTTGAGAGAGAACACGCTGATCGGGATGGAAACCTGGGTATTGTAAACGCGCAGGCGGGGAGGAGGCGACTGGAGGAGGAGCCTGAACCCTGAAGTTTGGGGTAGGCGGATGACTAATGGGCACAGTCCAAAGGGATTCTGCAAGTACGCCTTCGCTCGGAGCTGTTTGTGTTGTCTTTTGTTTCAGGGTTATTGCAAGTACACTGCTCAGCATTGGGACGGCCGAGGAATGCACTTGTAGCACAGAGGGAGTTGGAAAAGAAAATGATGATTCTGTCACGCCCTGATCAAGTTATTTGGTTGCTGGGAAAAAACACTGGGGAAAACACTTGTTGGTTTAAATACAGCCATTAAACTCCACTTGACAAGTCTCCGAACTTCTGTTCCCTTTTGAACCTTGTTTTGGCCATGCCTTTTGTTTAGTCTGTAACATAGCACCTACAACAAATACTACATATAAGATGTTTTTAACGTTGAAAAGAGAAAAATGTAATGATCTGGGGGCAGTATTAATTTAGCCCCCCATTTCACTCTGTGAGATCAGTGTCATCACGAAAAAAAATGGTCGTCGATGGTTAAGCAAGTTAAATCTGGCAGACTGTTTGTGACGGTTGTGCGTTCTGGAATTATGGCCGGAATCTTATCAGGTTACTATTTTCAGACGACCTTGAAGAGGGAATGGGTGCTTAGAATAGACACGTGGAAAGGAACCAGCAAACCTAAACTTGTTTTTTCCTTGGTTTGGTTTTATTCAGCTAGAAAAGATTTGTCCCGATTTGGAGGCTGCCCAGTTGGCCTTTATGTGGCGTTTGACAGAGTTGTCCTATCAGTTGTGGGGAGCCTCACGGCCAGAGGCTACCCGTAGTGCTGGTGTGAAAGAGCGCGTGTCTGGGCGACGCGGTCCTGCGGTTTCTCCGCGCTGTGCTGGCGCTTTGTTGTGGGGGGGAGTTAAAAAGGCGAGATGCCGTCTCCCATGTGACATGGGCCATGGTCACCAGCCCTGAGCCAGCACGTCGCCACTGGCTGGTGCCCCACATGGTGGGTCCCGCGAGGGCCAAATTACAGACCTCCCCGGCTCCCGAGCGCTACCTATCAATTACCGAGTCTGAAGTCCATCCTTATTTAACCTTCTGATGCTCTTTCAAGGGATAAAAGGCTGCAGTGTGCGCTTGAAGGGTTATGTGGCACTCTTCAGAAAGTATTTTTCTCTTCACTAAACCTCTCTCAGATTCTGGGGGTCGACTGGAATAAAGGGATTTGGTAACAAACATAATTTAATTTTTTGCTGATTACCCAGCAAAGTTTACTGTGGCAGGGACACGCCCATTGCCAGATTGACGCACATGAATGTGGTTTGCTAAACAACAAAATTAACTAGATATTAAAACAGAAGAATGAGCTGGGTGGGGGGGTCATTTTCTGTTTCCGTCTTATAAGGCTGATAAGTCTTCATGCGTTTAATTAATTTGTTGTATTGTAGGAATTCCCAATTAAAGGCGTGTCAAAATGAAGAATAAAGCCATATAGATTTTAAAAAGATTGATTTTCATCTACTAATAATGTGTATTGGAACTCAGTTGTTCTTTCTTGATTTAACTCAGACGGTCCACTCTTTGTGCGTATCTGCCTTTGTTTAAGGGTAAGTTTAAACCTTTTAAATAAAGATCAAATATGGTTTGCCTAAAAGACTAACAGTGGGAATTTTAATATCCAAAGTTTTAACAATACAAATTACATTTTTTTTTTGCGTGAAGAGGTTTGTAAATAAAAATGTGTTTGGGGATGAAAGTTAAAAATAGCTGGTTTCTTGGTAGCTATTTTTGAATACGAAATAACATGGATAAAGAATTTCACTGTAAACATTTTTAAATCCGTTCAATTATTGTTCAATCTATCCAGTAAATTTAGCCCTCAAAACAAATTTCAACCTCAAAAACAATGTTCCACTGTAGGGACCATAGGCTGTTATAATTGAGATATGATTTAAAACCAAATGAAAAACAGACTCGCTTTTGGTTCAGAGGGCAGATGGTTTTCTCAGTTGATGTCAGACTATTCCATACAGTGCTGTTTTCATAAACTTTTTTTTTTTTTTTCTTCTAGGAACATGTTGTTTTTCTATGGCTCTTGGCATAAAAGTGTGATTTTATTATTTATGTATTTATTTATTTTTTAAGGGATTTCAACAGATGTTAGTTACCACACTGCAACTGGGTGCCAAACTGTGTTTTTCCCTGGGTGTAATTCATTGAGGAATCTACATCCAAATGACCATCTGTTTGTCTTGGTTTGGATTTCAGACCCACCTCCGATCTAGCTTTAAGGAGTCAAATGGGGAAGCTGGCCACGGAGACTCGTCACAGCAGTTTTAAATTGAATTTACAATTTGTGTATTTGAGATGCTATCCTATATTTCTAGGTGCAGAGCCAGGAAATGTAATCCCACAAAAATCTCCCGATGGTCTGAAAGTTATGTTTTAAGGAAACTAAATACACATTTAATCACTTTTTTAGGAAAAAAAAAACAACAATATTTTTTCCTCTTATTTGTTTTTGTTCTTTTAATTGGCTGAACAATGGGGACGTTTTGAATGTGTAATCGGGACAAACCCGTTCATCTGTATCAGTTAGGCTAACGGGCCTGAAAATCACACATTCTGGACCGAACAAAAGAAGGCTGGAACAATTACTCTGTTTTAGTGAGAAGAAAGGGTTTTTTTGCAGAACTGTATTTTTTAGAGACTATAGAAAGACTATTATATGGTATTCAATTTTAACTTGCTCTCCCCTAGAGATCTCCTTCAAAAAAGATCTGTTTAATTTCTAGTATTCTCTTGAGCTTGACAACATGTTGATTGATGCAAAAAAAGTTCTGTTGACCTGTAAAATCTACCGCTCTCTTTGGGAGTTGCTGTTTGGCTTTTTTGGGAATTTCGCAGCAGGGCAGGTGGCCACGTAAAAATTCTCAAACACTGCAAATTAGACCCCAGTGGGATGGTATCTGGGGAAGGAGATCAGGCATTTCTGCACTCTGTATAGACTTCTGTTCTTATCGGTCTGAAATGCCTCAGCATTCTCTATGCACTGCCGTTGGTTATGCTTCGTCTTATTTCAGTCTTCACTTTGTGTAAATGGCATCTCAGTTCCAATCTGTAACGACCATTTGCCAATGGTATCCCCATGATGAGGGTTCATGCTTTAAATTCTTAATGGAAGTTTAAGCTGTCACATGTTGTTGTTTATTTGTTTATGTTTATTT
>JAOVYW010000029.1:606821-617755 GCA_025775045.1 Hiodon tergisus
AGCGGAACTCCCTCGCACAGCTAACGCGCGGGTTACGGCTGGGCACCAAGAAACCTTCTCACATCTCAGAGACGAGGGTGCGTTATCATCTAACCCATTAACCAAAAAACCAAAAACCACCATGGTGCGCATTTTTGCAAACCACTCAATAATTTAACTTTCATTTCCTTTCACTCTCCTCTACATTGGCTATGCACAGTCAATAATAAATTGAACACTGCTTTTCAGGGTACTATTCCAATACAGTGTACGATATCTGGTCATTTTGTAACAATGTTCAACTCTCCAACTCCTTCCTGGTCTGCAGTAAAGCAACAAGACAGACATGGCAAAGCCAGGACCAGCATGCACTGGAATGGACAGGGCAAAGGACAAGGTCATAACAGAAGGGGGGGGGGCATTTATTTTTGGTTTGGTGGTTTTTTAATTTTTTTAAATGATGCAAGCCAATCACATGCACTGAAAAGTCAGGACTGAGAGCTGAGGAGTAAAACTGCAGGTACCGATTTTAAACAAACCAAGAGGCCGCTGGATTCAAACTATCCCCCCAAAAGTCGCACCGTGGGTCTTCGTCGCTGACCTTTTCTGACCTTTACCGTAAGTCCCACTCATTCAACGCAATGTTTCCTACAGACAAAAGCGGTGGTTTCTCTGCGGGCTCTCGAAAGAAAAATAGAGACTTTCTGCTTCCATCACACAAAAATTAAATGCTTTAAAACCTTGGGTCTCTGTTTAAAAGGGAGGCCCTTATGCTCTAACGTGAGGCGCAAGGCTCTGCACTTCAAGTCACAAAAAGTACAAAACACAGCCTTGGCCTCTTTTGCATCCAGCAAAAACTGACAGCAACCCCTCCCCTGTCAGAGTGATTTTGGTTGTTTCGATAGTTCGATAGAACGGTCAGGGCAGTGGGAGGGGTTAGAATGCTGAGAAAATAACACTCTGACCCCTATGCTGATTGGAGGGACTGGAAGGTAAGGAAGAGACAGTCGAACAGCAACGCGCCCACCCATTGGTTTAGGAACAGCCTATTTGTTTAACACTGTCCTTACAGCACCCACAAACTGCCGGAAAACATTTCCAGCTCGTCAAAATCCCGCTGTTGCACCGCCAATGAAGAACTACAGCAGCTGCTTTTTTGGGGTCCGGCATTCATAACTCACAGCGACTCTGAGCGAAATACTGAGGCGTTCGCTCCCATCGTAGCGTCTACATATCACCAAAAAATCTGGTGCTTTATTCTAAATAGGACCTAAAAACAAACAACGTGTTATACCAGTCAGCATTACTTTTATTTCCTGTTCAAAAACGTCGAATACTGGACCGCGGCTTTTATAAGCAGGGTCCAAAAGCTTCCGTTACAAAACATAACCGAGAGAGAAAAGGATTCAAATATAAACCAGCACGTTAATGACCTAAAAACGCTTCCCATTTTAACGAGGAACCTTCTGAAGGTGACTAAGACAGACATTTTCTGTCCAAAACGTTTCCCCACACTTCCCCGCAACGTCAAACAAACGTGAGATTAGCGGCCAGCCCCTCCGAATTGGCGTTGGGTTCGATGACCGTTTTTTGACTTTGCGCGTTCAGACCATCGATAGCGGGTTGTTTAACGCCTGCGGTACAGAATGGCGTGGACGGAAGCTAACAGCGCATTTCTGCCATCAATTTCTCAGTTAAAAAAAAAAAAAAAACGTGAGAGAGAGAGAGAGAGAGAGAGAGAGTCACGACGGTTGTGAGCAGAAAGCGAGAGAGGGCCGACCGAACAGAGAGAGTATTACTGAACTCAACTTACAGAGCTGAAGTCTGCAAAACCCGACGGAGTTTCTTTAGGGGCTTTACTTGAGGAGGAAGGCGCAAAAGGGTCTTTGCCGCTAAACGGGTCGCCGAAGCCCTTTTTACTTTGAAACGGGTCGCTTCCGTCAGCGCCAAAGGGCTGGAAAGGATCGCTGGGCTTGGCCATGTCCCCCAACCCGGTCAGGTTTACTGGAGTGCTTTTGCCTAAAAGGTTCAGAGAGAAAGAAAATGATTTTGCGTTAAATAAAATTATACAAAAACAATAAACAGGAAGGCGTGGTCCGAATATGAAAAGATGGACTTCAGCAGAAATCGAAAACCTACTTCACTTTAAAATTTTAATAAATAACGATTCTATAACAATCATCAAAAATAAGCCCAAACACAAGAATCTGTGAACCTAGATCTTGGAGGGAAAAAAACGCGCACACCCTGATTAATCCCTTATAAAATGCAACAGCCATAATAAGGGAATACAGAGGATCATTTGAATCTGCATATGACTTTCAGCCAAACAACCCTGAACGCACTAATAGCGCTAATAAAAGTTCAGCAGCGGATGGCGGATCCTTCCTTTATCACACAATGAGGATAAATGCAATTTCTTCTGTAGTTATTTTAATTTATGGGGGGTTTTTCTCTTCTTTTTTGAGGCTATTCTCTTCCTTATGCCGTGGCCTCATGAGAGATTTAAAAAAAAAAAAACAACAACATTGTGCTTTGGAAACCACAGCAGTTTCATCACGACTCGTGGTGCACCAAAACCACACAGAAAATGGCAACTGAAAAACAAAAAAAAACAAAAACACATTTGCGAAAACTTTAAAATTGTTGCCTTTCGTTGCGATCGTATTCATATTTGTGTGGTGTATTTACATTCACAGAACAGAACAAAACAAACCAAAAAAACCTATACAAATTTAAGTTGGAAATTGGTCATCAAAAACTATGATCTTATGCAGATCCACCAAAATAACATAGAAGGTATCAGAGAAAGGTTTCGGATTAGGCGACTACAGAAGGTATATAAAACAGAATGGGGGAGAATGGGGTGTAGAGAAGACCGTGGGAACATTACTTTGGTTGCTTCTCTTGGGGAAGGCGTCAACCGCACACTTAGAGTAGGTATTTATACACATCTAGGCAACATTCAGCAGTTCGCAGCAAAGCAGCAAAGCAATCAGTTTCTCCCTTTCGGGTAAAGGCAACGCTTAACCACAACGAGCTCCACCCTAGTTGAAGATATCAATACATCTAGAATGCACAACTGAAAGCCTGAGATAGAGGAGAATAAATTATCTGGAGAAGACAGCTTCTGATTCACAGTAAAGAAGAACAAAGTTATATTTTATGACATGACCGAGGGCATTAAAGCGAAACCCCCGTTGATCTCACTGCCGTGTAAACTCCCAGGTTAGTATTCGTCTGCCTCATGAGGATGGAGGGTACAAAACAGGCCCAGAATCCGACTGTGAATTACGTCGGTAGCTCACTGATCTATACGTTAGTGATTTATTACTGCTATTACAGCACAGTGCAAAAGGTACCCTAGCCTTTCTGCATAGACGTAGCCGTTGATGTTTACTTTCCATCATCTGCGTTAGTGTGTCAGTAGATAAAAACATTTTTCAGGTATCCAAACATTCATTTTGCAATGGTATATTACATCCGATATATGGCCTCCACAGAGCCGTGATCATCATCGAGGCTGTCTGGGATTAAGCGAGACAGCCAAAGTCTGTAAAAGAACTGTGGAAAGTTCGCCAGAACGAATCTACCTGCCGACTGTCTTATAAAACGGCAAGTCAGTGTACGTAAGATAATTGATGCCGTTTTAAAGGCAAAAGGGTGGTGACACCAAATATTGATTTTATTATTTGCTGGTTTTAATGGTAGTATTCATTTTCTGCCCTTTAGAATATTTTTTGAACTTTTCATTTCATTATTTTTGAAAGCACCTTCGCTTTGCAGGATTTTTGACTTTTGCACAGTTCTCTATATTCATCTTTGTTTCGACATGAAACACAGTGAGGACGCCACTGTGCATTTCAAGAGGGTCCTCATATCAATATTTTTTTTCGGCACACACTAAAAGGGAATTGATATCTTGAGGCTAAATGCAGCATCACGTAAACAGAGTTGAATAGGTCACAGTGCACCGTACGAACCGCGAACGTACGAGTGCCACACGGCGCACAAAAGGAAGCGGCGAAGGGTGGAGAACGCGGTGCGGCCACAGAGTATTAGAGAAACTCATCATCTCTCAACCCACACAGCTTCCTGTCACCAGTCCGGAGCGCTGCCCGTTTTCTGCAAACTGTCGCTCTCGTTTTGAATTCTGAATTTTATTTTTATTTACTTAATGGAGCACACCTAGTGCTTGTAAAGGCACCCGTTTGTTCAAAACATTCAACGGACTTCAGAAACCTTATTTTGTATATATAACCTTATATAAGTCTCACCTTTTCGCTAACCTAAGCCTGAGATTTGCTTTGGGTTTGTTTCCACGGTCACAAAAAAGATGGTTTGGTGAAAGAAAGAAAAAGAAGAAAAAAACTGCAGAAATTCTCACTCAAATCCGCTGACCCCAAACCCAAAGTCATTCACCCTAGTCTGCTTAGAACAGCTCAGAGAAGCCGCTTTCGATAAAAATGGCTTGGAGTGTAGTCCAAGGCACACGGACACACGCAACGTTTTGTGAAATAAGCTAGTTTACGGCAACAAATGGAAAATCTCTCTATTCTCCGGGAAATGTAGTTTTATCTTTAACCTTCCCTGTTTACAACCACAGAACACTCTGCCGCTAAAAAAAAAGAAAAAAAATACAAAAATCTGCTTTCACTTCCATTTTGAGGAAAAAAACTGATCATAAGATCATTTAATCAATGAAAGCGACATTTTGCGAGAATCTTCACAGGCATTTGATGTACTAGTCTACGCAGACTAGTCTAAAAGATAATACAGCTCTCATTACATGAAGTAACCCACCCATAGGTAAAATAACAATATTTTACTCAGGCTGCTCCTCATTGGCCAGAAGCTAGGAATGTTCACACAATATCACGTGGAAAGGCAGCGTCTGTCGGTAAGCACAAACACGGCAAGGGCTTGCAGGAAATGATCCAGATCCCATCACACTCAATTTGGGTGATCAACCAGTCATTCATTTATTTTATTTTTGGTTGCTCAAACAGGCAGCTCAGGTCCGACAGTAGGGTATTTTTGTCTCATCAGACACCTGAAATAAGCCTCTGAATGCTGGAGGCTTGGAGATGCACTGGGCTGGGGGCGGGCCTTCTGACTGCTCTGGTTAAATTGGGCCCAATGCTAATTGTTACCATACAGTCATACCAAGTGCTAATTCCCATTTATTTCTGTGGATCCAGGCTAAAGGTGTGTGTTAACGGACAACCCAATACAGCTACTCGTGACCGTGGGAGTTGACTCCTTTACGTCAAACTTACCACTTGGGGGCTTGGGTCTAGGGGGCACGTTCTTTTTGGGTGGCAATGCAGGGGTGTCTTGCTTTCTGCTGAAGGGGTCTTCTGAGAATCCCTACAAAAAGAGTTAGCGCGACAGGCATGTGGTTGGTGCTGCTCAAACAGCTTTTGGGTTTCATTTTCAGACTCAGTCAAGCTTCAAACTGATGCTAAGGCCACTGCTATCACGTGCCTGTCCCATCTACGACACCCCCAACCACCCCAACTTGATTTAGGAGGGATTCCTACCTTGGACATTTGACTGAAGTCTGCAAATCCACCGCTGTTGCCAAAGGAACCGCTTCCGAAGGGGTCAAGTGTTCCAAAGAGATCTGAAAGAAACCGCAGCTTGTAACGTTTACGGGAACAAAGCCAAAACGCGGCCCTTCTCAAAAGCACACACTTACCGATTACGCGTCTTTTACACGCTTTTCAAACGGTTCCAAGCGAAACGGGGGGGTCGGGGCAACTGCTAGCTGCGATTTCCAGTCAAGCGGTGTTTAGGGGCGACAGTGTTCATCGGTGAAAACACTGGAGTTTGGCCGTGCTTTTCCTGATGGGTTTGTGCAGAGATACTCGGGCCATAAGAGTTAACGAGGGGGAAAAATTAATGCTACTATATCCCCTGCCCCCGTGCCTAAAAGGCGTGCGACCACCAAGCACAGCATTCAGAGCAGAGACTGTAGTACAATGTGTGCCACTCTTCACCGCCCAGGTATTTAAGCTACGGGGGGAGAGGAAAATAAAACGCGGCCTGACGGCTTCACTCCAATAGCTCTACTGTTCTCATAAAGGTATGGGGTTTCCACGTCGCGCGGAGCAGCGCGCTTCCCGCGACCCAAAGCAATTTCCTGAGGCACACAACGGTACCCTGGCTCAGCGCCGGAGAGAGCAAACACCGGGAAACAGGCTCCGCGCAGTGGAAGGATCCGCCGTTTTTCAGGCACAATGGACCTCTTGTTTCCACCATGGATATTTTTAGATGGCAGTTAGCTACGTACGTAAAAGCCCTACTATATATAGAAGTAAGGAAGCATAGGAAAATGTCAGGTCATACACAGAAAAAAGTTCTGTGCACACTTTCATAAACATGATTGTCATCCATCCACAGAAATAATGAAGAATATGCCCCTTTACAGTATGCATCTCTGAAAATGACCATCTACTTCGTCTATAGGTGCTCATAATCCATAAATATTGAATATTTAGGTTACACACACATCATAATCGGCTATAAAAAAATACAGTAGTATTAAGTAGTTACGGCATTGGTTTTAACCCCAAACGTACAGTTTAACCCCAGTTTTGCCATAAAGAAAATGCAGAAAAGAAACAACCCAACAAGCTACTGGACTATGACTCAATCAGCTAGACCTTGTCTCCTGTGAGAACGCTTGTGAGCCTGGGAACTCTCCGAGCTGCTATTTTTTCACCAACGCCCTTAGCGGGCGCTTGGCTGCGAATGAAACAGCTGAAAATCACTGTGGGCACAACGTGTGAAAAAGTGTACGGGTTGCAAAATGCCATTCACACGCCTCTTCAGTATCTCCCCCCTCCCCCCCGCGGAGCATGTTTGACGAGGCCGTCGGGCTGGGACGGGCCGGTGTTCTGTCGATTTGTCAGATTTTCCTACTATAGCGCAAAATACTGCACGGGTTTCTGCTTTAGGATTTTACAGTGCAGAATGCCTCATAATTGTCCTACCATCCTAAAAAGAAACAGGTAGGATGTTTTTACAGTGCAAAATACTTATTTATTTTAGACTGGTAGGACAATCTGATGAGGTATTTTGCACTGTAAAATCATCTTACCTGTTTAAGATGGATCGATGGATATAGCTATAATTTTCCGCTACGGCAGGAAAATCTGACACGGTAGGACAAATCGAAACCATGTGTGTGCCATGTGTCCAGCTAGCATAACTTTTCCATGAAAAATGCTAACAAAGTCAAAATTTACAGAAATGGTCAAAAATGTACAAAGAAATCCATGTGCAAGTAGTCAGAAATGACGGGCGTGTTGTTCAGCGGGACAAAAATGACGTAATATTAATGTACGCGTGCGCAGTAGGCCCTGATAGGACAATCTGACGGGTAGGTAGTCAGGACACCGCGACAGGACGGGGTGGCGACAAGGTGACGCGCTAGCCGGGTACCGCCACCTGCGTCAGCCTCCTTGTCGCTATAGAAACGAGGAAATGCGCATCCCATTCTGCAGCGGGGCTACTACGATGAATCACATGACAGGAAATTTAAGTTGGGCACAGACCGCCGTTTCCCAGCATACCGGTACCTGGGCCTTTCGGTTTCGGGCTGACAGAAGTGAACGGGTCGCTGCTGGTTAGGTGGCAAGTCTGAAATAAAACGGGAGTGAAAACAAACTACCGTGACAAAGTGGCAGATTATTTTACTCAAGTACACAATTTAAAGAACATCTGAAATGAAATTACCTTGGAGGGGAGTGTGGCACTTTTACTGAAGGGGTCTGAGGTGGTGAAGGGGTCTGCCTTTATGGTCTTTTTAAAAAAGTCCTCGGATGAAGTCGTCTTGAAAGGGTCGCTCTCTTTGAAAGGGTCTCCCCCAAAAGGATCTTGGAGCAAAGGGCAAACTCACCGTGAGGGGTTTTACAAGGACCCCCCCCGTCTAATCCTTCACTTAGCTTCCTAGCCCCTAGAGCCCGTATAATGGACAATAACTACAGAGACAAACAGGAAAAGTGCTTTCTTTCCTCTCCCCAAAACATCTGCAGTAAGTAAACTGCTTCTTAAGAAACTAGCGTATACCTCCACACAGGGGAATCACTGCTTATTGAGAATAGGAAACAGAAAGGTCTAGAACAGCGTTTGACTAACGCTGTCGAATGGGACACAGCGACGGCATATAAAAACCTGTAACGTTTGCTCAAAATTTCACCCTGAACAACAGAAATAACGGTTTACGAATACCTGCGTTGGCTGGCGGTTGCTTTACAAACGGATCCGTTTGGAAAGGATCCCCTATTGAAGAGAGACAAATACAACAGAGGCCAAGAGTTAACTACAACCGGGGGGGTCTCACACTTAAAAATTTATATAGAAACCAGTGCAGCTTCCATTAAGGGAACAAGATTTCTGTTTCTTACTGACACACTCCGTTACATCTAAATAACATCTCTGCTGGCGTTGCTAGGGAGTTATCAGTACCACTGCGATGCATTTAATTTTTTATTTTTTTTATGCAAAGGATCATGGGTATCAGGGTATGGAAGGAGACTGACAGAAACACATCAGAATGAAAGACAGAGACGTGGTGGACAGATCACCCAGCACAGATTGGGCTGTGGTAAGAAGACGGAGCGGAGATGGTCGTTGATGCGGGCGTTGGGGAAAGCACCTTTGAAGGGGTCGGACTTGAAGGGGTCCTCGGAGTGGAAGGGGTCCGTGTGCAGTTCTTGGGGGTGGCTGTTGAACACTGACGCCTTTGCCTTAAAAGGGTCCTCCTGAATAGGAGAGACCGGCCCCTTTTATTTCCGACAGCAACGTGACAGTTCATACACATTCAACCGGCTTTCAGGAATTCCTGTGTTCCCTCTGACAAACTCGTTCCACTCTACATAACATAAATATACACGCACATGCACAGACGCACGCACGCACGCACGCACGCACACAAAATACTCTCTGATCACGCTATGTGATGTCAACTCCCATGTTAGGGAGAGTGGAGCGAACTCCACCTGAGCTGAGAGCCCAGGAGGGAGGGAGGTAGTAACGTCTGCATTAAGGGGAAGGGGAAAAAAGAGAAAAAACCCCTCAACTAGCACCGCTGAAGCCAGACACACCCACACGCTTAAATTACACTGAAACAACGCACAGGCTTGCACCAGCATACCCAGCTCAATGCTCCATTGAGCTCAGCTGTTCGAAATGAAAAAATGACATAAAAAACAACAGTAACTCAATAGAAAAAACACTGACACATTCTGAGGGGTGTTGGATTTCTAAAAGTTCCCGTCACACGGCGGCTGCTCAGCACCATTCGCACTAAGAAAACACAGCCTGTTATGTTTGTATTAACCATTAAACCGCCCCTACTTACGACTAAATACACTGCATGTCTCTGGCCCATAAAGCCCAGGTCTGCAAAGGATTAGGAGAAAATGCCAAGTGTTCAGACCTTAGCAATGCTGAACTCCGGGTTAAAAGACACACAGTCAGAGAGAGACACTGTCACACTGTCAGAGAGACACACTGTCAGAGAGACACACTGTCACACTGTCAGAGACAGCCTGAGATCACACAGTCCAGAGAGACACACAGTCAGAGAGAGACACTGTCACACTGTCAAAGAGAAACACTGTCACACTGTCAGAGAGACAGCCTGAGATCACACAGTCCAGAGAGACACACTGTCACACAGTCCAGAGAGACACACTGTCACAGAGACACACTGTCACAGAGACACACAGTCCAGAGAGAGATATCACACAGTCCAGAGAGATCACACAGTCCAGAGAGATCACACAGTCCAGAGAGATCACACTGTCACACTGTCAGAGAGATCACACTGTCACACTGTCAGAGAGATCACACAGTCCAGAGAGACACACTGTCACAGAGACACACTGTCACAGAGACACACAGTCCAGAGAGAGATATCACACAGTCCAGAGAGATCACACAGTCCAGAGAGATCACACAGTCCAGAGAGATCACACTGTCACACTGTCAGAGAGATCACACTGTCCAGAGAGAGATCACACAGTCCAGAGAGACACACTGTCACACAGTCCAGAGAGACACACAGTCCAGAGAGATCACACTGTCACACAGTCCAGAGAGACACACTGTCACACAGTCCAGAGAGACAGACAGCTCAAGCTTGCCGGCTCACCATGGGCACGGGGCCTCCGTTCTCCCTCTCCGAGTAGCCCTCGCTCATGTCTGCCAGGTTGGTCATGCTTCCTCCGTGGGTGCCGTTCAGCGCATTGTTGTACTGTTCGATGCTCTTGGTCACCTCCTGCTGGTCATCCTGGATCTGGGACAGCTTGCTACGAGCCTGGGATGAGAAAGCATCGCGGTAATCTGAGCACCTTTTACACACACACACCCTTCTCTCAAGTGTATAACTTAGAGAGCGACTTTAGGACGCTTACAACCGAACACTTTGTTCATACCACAAGATACGTGCTGAGGCTTTTCAGGTTAGGAACCCTTCCACTGCTCAGATCCGCGAGGCGAACGTAATTAATAAGCCGAAATGAGCCGAGCCACATTAGTGACAAAAACGCCTATTAATCGCTTGACACTGGAACGTATGGTTCTGTTGAGTGAGTAATTCTCACCGGGCAATGGGACAGTGAAAGGCTGAAAGCTTTGACACCAGCGCCCGAAACCCAGCAGCCGTCACGGGGCGACGCGTTTCGTGTTCCACAAACGTTAAACTGTTCTCACAAAGGACCCTGTGATGAGCACACCGAGAAGAAACTATTTTTCTCGATGAGAAAAGCGGAGGCAGAGACGCGGTCTCACCAGGACACTGACACAGGCCGTTTCAAAAAGAAACTGACACGCGAAGTCTCACAAGGAAACCGACACACGCCGTTACAAAAAGAAACCAACACACACAAAGCCTCACAAGGAAACCGACACACGCAAAGCCTCACAAGGAAACCGACACACGC
>JAOVYW010000029.1:617855-634135 GCA_025775045.1 Hiodon tergisus
AACCAGACAATCGGCCTCGGTGTCGTTTATAACGCACCTCCGGTAGGGGTAGGGGCAGGTGTAGCGGTGGGGGCAGGGGTAGGGGTAGGGGCAGGTGTAGCGGTGGGGGCAGGGGCAGGTGTAGCGGTGGGGGCAGGGACAGATTTAGCCCCTGTAGTGGGGATAGGGTCACAAGTCCTGGAAGACGTATCCGGCAGTGGTGTGTTGACAACATCTGGAGTAGATGTGGCTTGAGCCGGGGGTTGTGCTGCTGAGGTTTGTTTAGGCTGTCAAAAGAAAACAAACAACTCTGTCCTGTAATGACCCCATTTACTCGGTCTACCAAACAGGAGAAAAAGCAGGTAGTTAAATTAAAATCTCCCACTTGCCCAAATCATACGTTAGTGTTAAGAAAAAAAAATCCTCTTAACTCTTACCTTTGTTACCATGACCACGACAAAATTCTTCTCGTCTATGTTGTACTCTTTTAAGAGAACGTCATCATTTAAGATTTTCCCTGAAAAACACACACATCCATACACGTGTGCAAGTTCATAATTTCATAACCAGAACAAATAATTATGTGCAAAAAATATTTAAAAAAATGTATTAAACTAATGGAAAAAATGTATAAGATGATATCTAAGCAGAAATGGGAGGGAGAAAGAATAACCTGCATAGATGAGTTTCTGCCCGGACGCCGGGTAAGTATCCTTCCCTTTCTCGGCCTCAATCTTTTCCTTCAAGGCTTTTACCTGCATTAAAAGCATTAAAAAGAATATCACTGGCACAAAAGCACAACTCTACATCTTTTTTTCTTAAATAAAAAGCTGTCAAATGTACTGCACATTGAATGCAATACCCATATTACATTATAAACAACATAGTTGACCACACACACACACACACACAAAAAAACACACACACACGGGGACACACACACACAATCACTCACACTCACACACGGGTACACACACACAAAAATTTGCCGTCATGAACGGTTCACGCCATGACGCTGTGGTATCCGTCACACATTGTCATCAATTTAAACTAAGCCGTATACCCACTTGTACCAGAGGAGTAAACGAGAAATTTGCTATGAATTTCCTATGTTAAACAACTACTGAGTATATTTATTTTTTATTTATATTTAGAAGGCTGTCGTCAAGTAATAGACTCTATTAATTTCAGAATCAACATGGTGGAGTGTAGACAATAGCTCTAATCTATTGTTTGTGTCAATAAAAATGTTAAACTTCTTCTTCTTCTTTTTTAAATGATCAAGTCATACATTCTGAATTCATTACGAGAATGAGTGTTGGGACGGCAATCAATGGATCAAACAACATGTTTTAGACAGAGAATCAAAGTTATGTATGCACTCTGTATTGACCATTCTCGAAAATAATTACGTTTTAAAGAACTTCCCTTATAACCCTTAACAGAAAAATGTCATCACTTCTACATACAATAACATTTCACTTTGAGAGCTCTCGTCAGCGACATCAAGTCAAGTGAAACATTATAGCTGCACAGGAAAAAAAAAATACTGGTTGTTTATAGACAAACGTGTCATTTCTGTTTGTCAGATGCTTCGATTTATATTTACATATTTTGACAGGCGCATTTGCAACACTACTTAGACGGTAAATTTTGCAAGTTAATCATCAGATATTAAGACTTTATTAATTATTAGTACTACCACTAATAATGATAATATGTTATGACAAGTACTACTTCTACGATAATACGAACATATTTCTTTAAACAATAATCGATATTTATAATAGACTATTTCTGATGTCATAAAAGTGCCCAGCACAGTACGTAGCCTGCTACTCCTTATCCATGTATGGTATTCTTTCTTATCAAGAGAAGAAGAAAAAACCTGGACGTTTTTAACAAGTAAACCCAAAATAAGAGTAAAATATTGCACCGTCATCCACGGTTGAATACATTGGGAAATCCCTACAAGCACTACGCAAATGGCGCATGCACCTCCATAGCAAGCTGTAACTGTGATACATAAGAAAATACATCATTTAGAATAGCACCACCCCCATTCCCCCCAACAAGTTGCCTACGCGAAGGCCCCGGCTTTTCCCAGCGTCTATACCCGGCCTCAAGCGTACTTATTTGGGGTCTACTTCAAATGACTTACCGTCTGTTCTGCATCTATTTCTATTTTAAATGTTTGCTGCTTCAGAGTTTTAAGCGTGATCGTCAACATCTTCCCAACAGTTATAAATATTGATAAGCTTTGACAAATATCCACGCCGTTCCTTACGCGTTACCGTTACCACAGAGCCCGATTGTGTGACTCAGCTGTCTAATAGTCAGTGGCTCGCAGTCAGACGCCATCTACTTGCTGCCTAAGACATGAACAGTGAGGCGTAATTCACTGTGGGAAGTGGGTTGGCTCTTCCCAACGTCAGCTGCTCACTGTAAATACGTTGTACTCAAACTCATTGCTTAACCTAAACCGTGCTTGTGAAGTTTTAATTGAAACATTTCCCCGTTTAAAGCCTCTTAAAATAGCATGACGTTTGAGACATTTTGATTAAGAGGTCAATTAAATTAATACATTCAGGGAGCAACGAGCGTTTCAAACTATGTTATGGTAGGGAAATGAAATAAGCGAGTTATGATTTATCTAGTTATTTAAAAACGAAGGATCACGTTCTGGCTGGATATAAATGTGTAAAAATGGTTCCAAGCAATTCGTAACGATGTTTGCTCTAAATGAGTACGGGTATCTCGGTACGTCATTTCTCATTTTCATTTCGCCCGTTTTTCGTCACTAGCAGAATATGCAGCATTCCCTACGAGTTGCTAACGTTTTATTTGGTCCCGGCCTTAAACATACTTGATCAAAAAATTGTGTACATTTCCGAATTTCTAGAGTTCAGAAATTGCATTGGTAGCATATAGTTTAATTTATTTTTATTATTAAATGATCTTTTGTATTCTATCACGACATACTATATGAACACCGTAACACAGGACTAAAGTGAACTGAAGTATCAAAGTAGTTTATTACCGGTATTTAAACGTTAAAAAAAACCTATTGTATAATTCCAGATTAAGACTTCTGAAATTCTTCTGCCAAAATTACGTTCCAGGAACATCTCCACTTCCAAAGAGATTTATTTCAACACTTTTTCCAGTCTCCAAGGGATGATAAAGAAATAAAATTTTAAAATAAAGTTTACAATTTAGTAGTCAAAAAAAAAAATTATATGTACAAAATCAATTAGCAAGAATAAAGCACCCTAGAGTTAATTTTTCCAATGTCTTAAAACCTTAGATCCTGAGGTTCGGAGAACAGCCAAAGAACGCAGTGTGTTCTAACAATCCCTTTCGTCTTACTTAGCACTGAATTGAGACGTGGACAAATAAGTTAAATGTCTGAAACTTGAACTCTGCACACGACTAAATAGAAATCATTAAAATGTGCAAATGCCACCAATTTACGTTTTTCATTATTAGTTTTATCAAAATGACAGTTGATAAGAACCGAGGACCGACCTCTGCCCAGATACCAAGGTGCTTTTTGATGGTGCTGAGGATGGCATGAGTTCAGTGGCAGCAGCCCTGATACGACTTGTGGAAATGTAGGGCATGCTTATGCAATGGCGTCTGTGGGTGGGGGTGGGGGTGGGGGGTGCATCCCCCACCCTAAAACAACTAAGAAATAAATTCTGTGAATCAACACCAAGCCCCATTGACAAAACAAACCCCATCCCCACCCAAAAAACGAGTCCCCAGGGCAGAAGACAGTAGGGTATCACCAATCTATGCTGGCATTGGTTTAGAGTTCATCTTTCGCATCCTTTGGTGAAGCATCATCCTCCTCCTCCTCCTCTTCCTCCCCCTCCATTGGGCTGGGTTCATCTTCATCCTCCTCCCCCTCTTCCTCATCCTCCTCCTCTTCCTCATCCTCCTCATTGTCAGTATCTTCTTTTTTACTCTTCTCTTCCTCTCTCTGTTTCCTTTCCTCCTCCTCTTGACTGTCCCTCATTTTCTTTTCTGGCTCCTGAGAGGCACAGAACAGCAGGGTAAATTTCGAGGAATAAAACAACTCGATTGTGTTAGTTCAGAAACGCAAAATGGCCTACAGAAAAGTGGTTATCACGCATGCTTCCCATACCCTACAGTAATGGAATAATGTATAGGAAAATTATTTTTTTTAAAACAACATTTCAAGACCCAATATGTACATCAGTACAGCATCCCTTTGATTGAGTAAGATCCATACCTTGGTAACGCCCCAGGTTTCCTTTCCAAACTCCTCTGCGGCCTTCTCATCTTCGGTTATCAGGAAGTTGTCAAAGATGGTGCCCGACTTCACCTATGGGCAAACTAACAGCATTAGTGAACGGCATCCCCATGCAAATCGCTCAACCTCACCACGGCATTTTTTAACTAGACCCGCATTAACAGTCGTCTGGGACGCACCTGCCACAGATCCAGCCCCAGTACTCCAATGTTGTCAAACTTGTAGATGGTGGAGTCAGCGGTGTACTCTGGGTTGTCGATTTCAGGATGAATCCAGGGTCCTTTGTAGTCCGGATTGTCAATCTGTTTTGGTTTCCATTCCCCCTGGAAAGAACAAAAGGAAATAAATTACTCCGTCAAGTGCAACATAGATTCAATACGTGTTCCGGACTTCAACATGACCCTTCAGGGGCTCTTTAAAAAAATGCCTACACCAAAACCTCAGTGACCTGGCCTTTACATGATAACACTCAAAAAAATTGTTCAATATAAACAATTATGTGAAGAATTCTAGCTAAAGAGCATGAACTCTTAAATAGGATGCTCGACCCCCTCCCCGCAAGCATAGACTGATGTTATCTCCCAATCCCACACCTTGTACTCAGGATTGGGGATCATGGGGGGCTCCCACTCGCCATCCATTTCCTCATCCCAGTCCTCAGGCTTCTTGGCATCGGGGTCGGGAATATTCTCAGGCTTGTCCCAATCCTAAAACAAGATTACTTTCAGTCAAACAGAAACTTCAGCACTACCGAGATGACATCTTCGAAACATAGTGCAATTTCCCAGAGCACCCAATGACATCTTCCGATTTTCCAATCCAACCCTTTTGGCATCTAGTGTTGTAGATGCAAAATGGGGCTAAAGCACCCTTACAAAAGTTAGATGAAGAGTGCATTAGCCCAGTTTTATATTGATATTTACTACATAAACTAAATTTGCTGATTAGCAACACTAATTTTTGGAGGAACGCACAAAACTTAGTTAAATTCCATACCACGTGTTCTCATTTTTACAAAATTGTTTCTATTAAATCCATAAAACTCTGGCTGATGAGGTGCCTTGAATGAGGAGCAAATACAGCAAAATTGACAGTTAACTGTACAATATCTGCAGTTAAGTGTGATTTTTGGCCCCCCCCAATTAGCATGAACGCTTACTAGTGCAGTGAAACAAAACGGGCCGTTACGGCCAATAAAAACATTGGCTGTGCCTGTAACGGAACTGTTAAATATCCCCTTCCACCTGAACACTCTTGAATTGGCATGCGATAGTGCGACCAACAGTGACCGTACCTCTGGTTTGGTGTCCGTGACATCATCGATTTGGGCACGATCATCCCAATCCTCTGGTTTCTTGGCCTCTGGGTCCTTTATCCGTTTTGGAGGCAGGAAGTCCCAGTCCTCCTCCAGGGTCCCAGACTCCACCTTCTCATTATCGATTTTGACCTCATAGGTCTGATCGGGCCTCAGGATCAGAGTGTAGAGGTGCGTCAGCTCGTCATCCTGAACGGAACAGATCGGAACCCCACGCGTCACAGCAAAGACACAGGCAGAGTGTAGCCGTCTTCCAATAGATACATCACCACATCACAACTTGCCTTGCACTTGATTTCCTTCTTTATAAGGTGGTTTTGGCCTTTATAGTTGAAGATGACATGAACCTTCTTGGTGCTGTAGCCACAGATGTCAGGCCCTGTCCAAAAAAATAAGTAAAACGTTGGGTGGGACAAACTTAAAAAAACATTAAGCAACTTCAACGAAAAAGCAAGGCCTGGACCGACAGCTCAGGGCATTTATGAGATACCAAAGCTGTCCAAGTCCCGTACTCACCAAACATGATGTAGTACTGAGAATCCCCATGCATGCTGGCCTGATCCAAGTCTGAGGGGAAGACCTTGACATATCCACCCCCACAGTCAATCTTCTGCTCGTGTTTGACAGTGAACTGGATTACAAGCGTTTTGCCCTCATTACTAAAAGCCTCGAAGCGGGAGGAGATGGCATAGAAACGGGCATCCTGGCTGGTTTGGAGACCTATGGGAACACACTAAAGAATTAGGAGACACTCCTTCTCAGGTTCACTGCATGCCACACTACTACAGTCACCAAATACAGGAATCCCAAACAAGCCAAAGGTACTTGATTGGCAACCATTCCATTGAAAATATTCAACTAATAACATGGTAAAAATAGATACTAATCACTTCGGAAACACCCGTGTTTTTAGATGTGTGGAACACATACTGTACATACGGTTTGTTTTAATCACTGAATGGATACCCAGACGGGCATGTCCCAAAAGACATACAATTTTTAAAGTGTGGAAATCGTTCATCTTAATTTTAAAGCCCGGCCTTTTGGGGTAGCCAATAGTCACAAACCGTCGTAACTGTCTAAGTTTGCAGCTGCACACTCCATGATGGCGATTTCTGTACTTCGCAAAAAAGAAGAAAAAAAATCTTCTCTTTTTAATGCTTGTTTATCTGTCAGCAAGCGATAACTAGCAGAAACGAAAACTGTAACCAATAGTGAAAACTTCACAGCCTCTGGTTAAACACTTTCGTTCCGGCTGTCAAGTCTTTCCAGTGGGCACTAATTTGCAAGCATTTGTAACTACGCAAAAATGAAGAGGCTTCAAACCAGTGCCCTACTGTATAAGGAAACTACTGGACTCACAAAAGTCGACTGAAGACAAAATTATATGAGAAGGCATCCAATAGAATACTGACCTTTGTCCTTTTCAGAATTGCCATAAAACTTCCCAGCAGTTAGTTTCCACTGTCCATAGTCAGATTTTTGCTTTGATTCCAGCCAGCGGCTTTTCCAAGCATCTGGGAAAACATTAAGAATATCATGACCAAACCTATATTGCCGTATGAATAAACAGGACCGTGGTTATTTCCAAATCAGCTCTGCATCATATGGCATATACTAAAGTCAAACATGAAGACCCATTATTTACTTAGATCATCTGCCTTTTCACCCTGGCCGAGACACCAGAACAACGAATAAATGGCACATTCGCTAAAACGCTATATTTTGACCATATTCAGCAGCAGAAAATTCTGGAGTTGCATCTCCGTTTGGACGAAGTTCACTCCAATTTTCAAGCTTCCATTATAACGGACTTACTTGATAACAGGCAGTTTAAATTAATTTTATTGAATCAGTCTAAAGTTAAACTGCAGATTTGCATAAAAAATTGTGACGTACCAATACTCTGACAATGAAATGTCAGATCAAAATATGTAACATTTGTCTTTAGACCATTGGGAAGTAGCCTGAATGCGGCTGGGGTACAAAAAAAAAACCCACGCCCCACCCGTTTCCAGAAAATTGCTCTGACAAAACGTTTCTACGAATTGAAACGATCAACTTCGCCAGCTGAAACTTTGCCTGAGGTTCGTTGAGATTTCACAATGAACAATTCCATTTTAGAACATATTCCACTACCAAATACCGTTGCAATGGTCGGGTGAAGAACGATTAGAAGCAGTGTTCTAGAAGCATACAAATAAAGAATAAGGAAATTTGGAAAAGTTAACTCATCATTATGATCGTTACATATTTCAAGGTACTTACATTAACGGAAAATTAACCTGACGTAAATAATTATTTAGACGCACGATAGACACTATAATATTGGCCCTAAACCTACACCTAAGTATCTGACGAACTCAATCACTACAGCTACTTACCTCCATCCAAAAATTGCTCTTTAAAGTACACAGTGGCATCGACAGAAAATGCCACCACAAGTGTAACAATTAATAACACGGATAAATGCATGTTTGCACCCAGTCTAGATTAAGGATGTCACCGCCGTTCTATTACAACCTAGACTTCTAAAGCAAACACCAAACTGGTAACGTGAGAATTTCTACTTCTTTTCCTGAACAGATGGCTCGAATTCATTGGACTAGCCATTGACCAATGAAAATAGACCACGAGTTACTCTTAGGAGGCGCTAGATTTACTTACGCATCCTTGAATAAGAGCGGGGATAAACATTAGTGACTGGTGACGTCCAATACCGAGGGATTCATCGGATGTTTTTGGTTTTCTACATTTTTCGTCGTCATTAACTATTTTGATTGATTCGGTATACCAGATTACTTATACTGTCTCCAAATATTATGTTCTACACGTTGCCAAACGGTGGCCTTAAGAGTAACATGCAATATCAATGTTTCTCCGACGTTCGACTGTCCAGCTCTTAAACGAGTTGAGCCTCTACTTTCCGATAATCGTTTTATTAAAACATGAAAATATCTAATAAATAATATAACAAACAAAAAATATCGAAGAGTTTCTCTCAGGACAAACGTTACTAGTTACTACTACAAAGAAACGTACAGTACAGCGAAACACTAAAAGGAACTAAGAAAAACGAAATGAATGTATTATGCGAATTATGTGTTTTTTTTAAAGCATATCGGAAAAACCCCGAGACATTTTTAAATGCATCAAACCCAATAAATAAAATAAAATTCAAGAGGTAAAATATTCTAAGAGAAAAAGTGGCACAAGCTTATCGTTTTCAAAAAGTCGTTAAGTTTTTTTCCTCCTCCCTTTTGATTAAATAGTATATTTTGTATATTAGCGAATTTAGTTAATAAACGAACGTATTATATAAGTCACACTAAATACGTTGGTTTTTCCAGAGAATTTCCTATTAAACAAAATGTTCCTTTTGAAAAATATTTGGGTCAAAAACTATTTAATTAATAGTTGGCGAGTGAGCTGAAGTGATAATGGGCCGACTCGAACGAATCCTTTAACTAAACGAACCGACAAAATATTCGTTCGTCGGACTTTACCCAACCTGCTCCCTCTTCCCGGTTACAAAATGATTGAGCGATATACGGGGTAGCCAATAAAGTTCAGTTCAGCAACGTCTACTTGATTTGAGTGGTGCGTGTAAAGAGCGGCCACTGTCTGTATATTGACTTTTTAGTTGACGCTGAGATAGCGGTAGTCCGTCCCACATAAAAGGTTAAGCACCTGATACAGGAGTCCCACAAGGTCCAGTCAATAGCTGGGCAACATGTCTTAAAGTACAGTTGGCTATTTCTGAGTTCCTGAGAAGCTTTGGGTTTCTTACGTCATATTCCGAAGCAAGCCCAGATCACGTGTGTTCACCCAGAGCAGCCTCACCTTCCGCACTAGCTTCCGACTCCTACTTGCTATGGATACTAGGACGCTGCGACGTTGACTGGTTATGTGCAAACTCGAATGATAGGATGTCAAGAGAGCCTTGCTAGTAATCCATGTAAAATTGATTTGTCAAATGAGTTCACCCGTTTGATATAAAATTACTTTTAATAACATAGCTAGTGGCAAAAAGGCTGTTTTAGCATAAGCCTGCCGTATTTAGATTTTATATTTGCGCTAAATGTGTTTTGCCTTGTAAGTGCGTTTGGATAAAACTAGTGTGGTTTGCGAGGTAATGTAAATGTTCCTGCAGCTAACAGCTAAACACGTTAGCTTACTAAGTAACTACGTTACTGCTCGCTAGGGACTATGCGGCTTTAGTTTAGTTTTTATGAAACCGAACTTAGTATAAATAACTTGCTATAGCTAGCTAATTTACGATCACTAATGTGTTAACTGCAAAAGTAATTGTTTAAAATTGCTCTTTTGGGATTTCACACTTTGTAGGTTTACGATGTGGAATCACAGGAGGGGGAAAAGTTCGGCACTAGACAGAGCGACTGCGCTGCTGTCAGGGCGGAGTGTGTATAGTAAAACTGGTGTCGGTACAAGGGATGAGTTCCAGGTATTTTGGTTTTCTCCTAAATTGATTTATGTATATGTATGTGTATATATGTATATGTTTTACATATATGTTAATGTGTTTTAAAACGAAATTATTGTCATTGAGTAAAATATAGGTGTTGATTGAGTATTGTCAATGTATTGTATTTACCTAAAGTCATCATAGGGTGTGAGATCATGTTTGGAACTATATTTATATTTAAATCCCAAGGAATACACGGATCCTCCGACCAAAAAGACAAATTCATTTCAGTCCCCATTCCGACTCTTGAGTGACATCTCCTCAGATGACGGCGAGGCTAAACCGAGAGGACCCTTGACTCGTACCTCAGAGAATAGAGCCGTTTTGGAGGAGCCGCTTGGAAGCCCGGATGGTGTTACAAGGAGTAGGTTTCTCAAGAAAATCCCCCCTCATCCGGAGAATAGCAGCCAGTCACCGGTACCGTGTTGGAAAAATGCGCAGAAGGCAGTGTCCAGGTCCGTCTCTGCCTCCCATCTCCGCTCACAGGGTGCAGCATCGAGCAGGCCGGCACGCATGGAGGACGCCCTAAAAAACCGCAGGGAAGGCTCGGGCCCTGCCATGGGCACGCCAGCCCCAGAGGATGGACCGGTGTCTAACAACGATGTCGGTGTGAGAGGGAGCCGCTTCCTAAAGCAGAAACGGGCTGTTGTTCAACCGCAGAATCCTGAGATCAGCATGCCCGTTGCATATAACGCTCCCAAGCTAAAATTCTTCAGTGAAGACGTGAGCCTTGACAGTGATGAGGAGGATATGAAGAAGCTCCTGGGGGAATTTTCCGAGGACAGCCTGGTGAAAGAGGGCAGACCACCATCTCCGGAGAGCCCTGGTCCTGTCAAAAAGGTATCTTATCTGGTTACGTTCAGCGGTAAGGATGGCAAATGTTTATTAATGTATTTTTCAATAGGCATGTTCCTTTTTGCCTTTGACTTTACATTAAATGATACCTCGTGTCACTCATAAAATAAATTATCGCTGTGCTGCCTTTTTTCTTTTGAAGTCGTTCATTAAAGGAGGTAGAAAGTCACCACCATTTTCTGGCAGCAAGAGCCCCTACAGAACCGAAACCTCTTCTTCACCATACACCTCCAGCCTGGGACAACCCAGGCGCTCTGGCTCCCAAGTTCAGGCTCAAGGGAGTCCATCCTACTCAGTGGGCTTATCTCCTTCCCTGTCACCTCCAAATATCCCATCACCTGGGAGTATCACGTCCCCAAGACCCAGGTTCCTGAAGCCCTCACTGTCATCGGGTTCGGTGAGCAGTGAGGTCAAGTCCTTGGAGGAGCTCTTTGTGAAGGACCTGCCTTCTGATGACTCCATCAGTGGAAACAGCGAAGCGTCTGACGGTAAGAAACACATGAGAAGAACATTTTTGTGTCTTTATTTATTAATTATTTTGTACTTGGTTCATTCAGTTTTTATCTTCAATCAGGGTTCAAGATGAATATTATGACCTTGGATGACCTAGCTCCGTACACCTTGGAGGAAACGGGAGAAGAGGAGAAAAGTGGAAGGAAAGTAAGTAAAACGTTCTCAGACTTCTCATACCTTCTGCTGAGGGTTTTATGTACAATCATCGCATGTATGTTTGCTTGTGTTTAACAGATAGAAACCACAGCAGACACAAGCAGGAAGACCAAATCAACCACAATCTGCTCAAATGTAGTAGATGCCAAACAGATTGTGAGTGAGAAGATCCAGCCAGCAGACATTGATGTGGAATACGAGAGTGACTTTGAGAGCGAGATCAAGACGGAGACACACGAGAGTGTCAGTGAAGACTCCGAGTTCCTGGAAGACCGGGACACGGTCGTGTCCACAGCCAGTGAGGTTCAGGACACGGTCTCTGAAAGGTCCACAGGACATGGACACTCATGTCGATCGGAGAGTGCTCATGGATCTCTGAGAACTGAACCAAGCTCCACGCGATCAGAATCTGCTGGATCAGACATTGGCACCAGCAGAAGTTCATTTCTTAGATCTGCTTCCCGATCTGATACAGTCACCCCACCCCGGAAGAAAAATATCCCGTCGTCTGGCAAGACTGTGAGGGACACTGGTGTGCAGACTAAGATGAATGGGCTTTCCTACACCTGGTCCGCTGGTGGGTTATCTCATGCATTTTCTTTTGTTTTTGTCTTTTTGCATTTAATTTTCATCTCTCTTCTCTTCCATTGATTTGGCTGTGTTTTGCACTCTGCAGGTATGTCTGCTTTGGGTCCTTCAATCGGGATGTCTTATGTGGACCCTACTCCAGTTGCCAGTCATATCATCAGCGCAGAAGCAGTGGAAGGTAACAACCTTTTTTTACCACTTCTGAAGCTTAAGGCTACTGTGAGAAATGATGCTGAGTACTGTGTTTGCGTCCTGTCATTTCACTCGCATTCGCTTCCCTCTGTTTAACGGGACATCATCGTGCTCTAGTTTGTTACAGAAGTTCAAATATATCTCTGTCTTTCATTTTGAACCTCCACCGCTCCCTGTGCGCTTAACAGTCATGCTCGTAACCCACAAATTTCTCGTTTTCTCAAAGCCCTCACAGCCTACAGTCCTGCAGTGTTTGCGCTCAACGATATGCTGAGGCAGCAGCTGGCCCTGACCCGACAGTTTGTGGAAACCAACAGATATCTCCACACTTCGTTTCTTGAGTCTCTGGGATCTGCAGATTACTGCTACACAACCCTGGAGGAAACCAAGGAGGTAACCTATTGATAATAATATCATAAAAACTGTTGCCATTTGATTTAATGTGCATAACGCACTTGTGCAAGAAATCGCTTCCGTTTAAATCAACCGTCTGTCTGACAAACTGACTGACGAATCTAACTGCTTTACGGTTTTTACACGGCTTTCAATTGGACGTTTGTTTTTTCCCAGTTCATACGCAGTCACAAGTCCCCCAGACTGACTGTGGACGAGGCCCTGGAGGAGGTGCTACAGGACATGAGGGACTATCACTACATATGATCTGAAAGATCTAGACTGTAAGTGTGGAAAGTGATCGGACTGCTCTCATAAGCAAGTAATCTTGCATGTGCAGTGTGGCCACGGTCATTTACATGCTGTGCAAATCCATGAAGAATGGCTGTGAATATATGCAATATATGGATAAATGTATTTTTATACCTTATGGAAGTATTTGTATGAATACATTTTGTGAAAATTACACTTAAGCTTGACTATTTACTACCTTACAATGCTTTTGTGATCAGTGTTTAATTGTTACCTGTTACATCTGTTGATTGTTTAGCCTGTTGCCATTCTGCCCTGGAAAAACTTTCTTGCACCAGGCGAGATCTGGGGTCGCCGAGTGTGAATAAATGTTAACTTTATAGTCCGACATTTAGTATTAAGAGTGATATATGGAAGTTATATTAACAAAAGAGCACCCCTAACTTGTTAGACATTTACGAGACCGCTACTGGGTCTGGATTAAATTACTGGGATGGGAGTTGTCAGCCAGACGGCTGTGTACTGCGATTCTAACTAAACCAGATGACATTTGTTTTTTTCCATCCCTCCCGTTTGGATTTCGTATGATTTTTAAAATGTTTTTGTTTATAATGAAACTGCCTTTTTAAAGCAGTCGAATTAGGCCCGAGTACTTGCAAATTGCTTGTGCTTCGAGCAGCGGCTCAGTCTATTTAACAACTTTTTTCCCTCCTCGGGAGTCCTGTACGGTTTTCTAAGTTTGATGTATACATCGGTGCTGATCCAAGCGCCAGTATGTTTTAAGTTAGCAGGCTTGCCATTTTAGAATTAAACTGGGCCTAAACTTCATTTTAATCGCATTTTTTAGTTCTGATTTTTCAAAGATGATACAAAAAACATTCCTGGGACAACCACCTGGAAGCCTGCAGGAAAATGTAACCACAAAAAAAAGGAAATAAATGTATATATGTAAAGCACAAAGCGTTTCCACATTTAGATCATGTTACAAAATGAGCTGAAGAGCAAACAGAGCGTCTCCATTGCGGTTTATGTTTAACGTAATTAGCTAGGCAAGTAGTTAGCTGAACTGGATTTACAGGGAAAGCAATGCTCAAACTAAATGGACATTACATCAAATACATACGGAAAATGAGTTCTCTCTCATTAAGCACGCTGTTAGACGTCCAACTCAAACTGATACCACTTTCAGGCCTTGGGTTCTCTGGTGGAAAACTTTAATATAAAAGCAGCTAGGTCTTTCCCACGTATAAAGAGGCCTATTATGATACCTTGAACTCAATACTGATAAAACAATGCTTGCTTCCTGTATTCAGCTTATTTAATGTGATGCAACAAAAACATCTATTCAACATTTAACAGACATTCAGACCCGTGTTCACCCTAAAGACACTTCACGGAAATGTAGAGACAAAAATCTCGTAACCTGTAAAGCCTGGGTACATCATTCAAACTGCTCTAGGGTTGTAGCAAATAGCCGTTTAGCTACGTGGTATATAAAAATGTGACGAGACTTTCTTCAAAACACCTTTATTCATTTACATTGTGTGTTTAGGAAGGTGAAAAATGACTAGTACTGAAATATTCTTACTGCATTAACAAAACTACCTAGTTTTTTTGTTTTTGTTGTTTTTTTTAAAGACTACAACACATCGCCTTTTTGCCGGTTCAGTATGGAAAGATAATGAAGGACTACGTGTTAAAAGGTTGCTCTCTAGACTACATTCCAACTTTCGTTTGTCAGGACTGTTCAGATTTTGAAAGTGTTGAAAGTGATGCCATCAGACATAACGGTTGACAAAAACGCAGAGGCTTCAGCGTCAGGAGAATTACACGAGTGGGACGCCTGCCTAGCGATGCTGTCGAGGAGGCTGCGCGGGTTCCTCTTCACTCGGTGGCGGGGGGCTCTGGGGTTTCCCGACACACTGTGGAGTTAGAGAAACGTACGTTGGCCGCATGGACGTTTAGGAAACCCGAGCACGCACCTGGGGGTCTTGGGCATTACGTTTAGGTAACTGTTTCCCCCATATAAACAGTGCATTTCCTCTGTAGCTAACAAACATCATACCATCCTCCCTTGCCTTCATGCGGGCGACAAAATTGTAACTTTTGTTCCTCCTGTAGTTCTCATAAGGGTCGTCCAGCGACACGCCCACTCCCTTATACTGGTCCCACTTGTCCCGAATGTCTCCCCCTTTGATGGGATCCTGGATGCCCTGTTCCTTGGCTCCTAGCCCCCCAGAACCACTCCAACCTGTTAAGACAAAACATCCGACCTACACAAGCACCTACACACACATACTGCACTCTTTGGGTTGTCTCAGTGTCCGTAAAATTATTCAGATGTGCAACTTTTTGACAGGTGGGTTGTTGCCGCTTCTATGGTGAAACTGCATGCAAAAATTTTATTTTGAGACCCAGTGCACGGCAGGTTGACGAGAAATTCTCTTAATTTGGGTGATAATCCCGTTTAAACTGCTTACAATAGATTTCCTCTGCTTGATAAAATGGATTTTAAAAATATTTAGGAAAAATTACAAATTCCCTGATGGTTTTCAGTCTGCTTGCTTTACACCACAAAGCTTCTAAGCAATATGTATATTTGAATAGATTCACAATGTGCTCTCTTTCATAAATAGATGTAGATGCCAAGATTCTCGGTAACCAGCATCAAGCCATTCAACCCTACACGTTAAGTCCTAATAAAGTTTAAACTTACCCATTTTCATCAACATCTGATGGCCCTTGTTCTCCTCGCCCAGCCTCAGATCTGGAACGAGGGTGGATGAGGCAGTGCCCAGTCCAGAGGTGGAGCTGTGCAGAGATTGACGTACACTCATTAACAAGCACCAGAGCCAGTTTACCACGCGCCTGTCCGCCTCATACAGGTCAACCCTGTTTCCCGAGCGGGTACTTACGGCGGGGTGGGGCTGCGGGACTTGGTGTGGCGCCTCTTGTCTGGGGAGCGGGACCTGGACCGGGAGCGGGAACGGGAGCGGGAGCGAGACGAGCGGGAGCGGCTCCGGCTCCTGAGAACGGCACAGCACTCACATAATCAGCCAGCGGATAAGCGACCGCGCAGAACAGAGGGGTAAAGCTCATTTTAAATATGGGCCGGGGGAACCATTAATTGCTGAGCTGCATAATAAAATTGTTTAAATATAAAATTTAAAAATTATTCAGAAGTAAAAGGGGGAAAGTTCGATGACTTGGAAAGACTATGGCCCTCTTGATTAGAAGCTACCAGAATGAAACAATATTTTTATGACAAGGAC
>JAOVYW010000029.1:634235-645498 GCA_025775045.1 Hiodon tergisus
AGTTCGATGACTTGGAAAGACTATGGCCCTCTTGATTAGAAGCTACCAGAATGAAACAATATTTTTATGACAAGGACGCTCCATGAACATAAACGTACTAGACGACACAGAAGTCAAAAACCAAGGGTCGCCGGGGTTTTGCATGTACCTGGAGCGTGATCGGGAGTAGGATCGAGACCTGGAGCGTGACCCAGACCGGGAGGAGGAGCGGGACGACTTGGAGGAGCGCGAGCTGGAGCGGGACGAGGAGCGGCCGCGGCTCCGGGAGCGACTCCGGGAGCGGCTGCCTCGGTTACTGCAGGGAGAGAGAGAGAGGCGCTCGTCCTGGCTTCTTACATTTGGAACCTAAACTCCGTTTTCTTACCAATTACTCCAGTCCCTTCCCTTCCCCTGGCTGCATTTTACCAATTGTGCGCCGAGTCCCAGCCACTGACCACTTCCTCACCTGTTCCTTTTCTCCTGACCCTTTTTCCTCCTCGCTCTCATTTTAGCACGGAAGAACTCGTACAGGCCGTTTTGTTCCCAGCCCTCACTGAGGAAAGCAAAGGGACAAATGAAGTGGTTTTTATTGGGAGTGAACTTTCGACCCCTATTTAAAACACAATACAAATAGCGGGAGATGGGCAGGAGAGGGTTACCTGTTCCTGGGTCGGTCATGGGACGGAGGGCTATAGAAGGCCTCCACAGCTGCTAAAAGCCGGTCGCTGGGGGGCATAGGAGGGGGCAGGCGGATGTCTTTGGGATCCAGGGCCTTGTAATCATGGTCTTCAAGCTGGTTCATGTGAAGAGATTAGGAAACTGTAGCCCTCACAACCATCCTGCTCATCTCCTCAGTAGCACAAGCGCAGTTAACGGAAAACTAAAAGGTTGTTGTTGTTATCCAATGCGGAGGGTCGTTTCTAAACACGACGAAAGCTGTTTGCCACGAATTGCGCAAAGGTGACAAAAAATACGTATGAAGGTATTGCCAATAACGGTGAGCAAAACCGCAATTCCACATGAGACCAAGTTTTAACTCCACGTTCAACGTAGAGCGACTAACTCACTTTTACTAACGGAGCCATGAGTCCAGCAGGCAGGTCAAAATAGGGGACATTTGGGACCAGGCTGGGGTCGTCTTGGTTGACATGAGCGGGCGCCTGACGTCTCATGTGTGGAGACTGACCGTTGAAGCCGTGGGGTGGGGGGCCAAAGTCGGGGTGCTGATTCCCCCCCCATGGCGGATGTTCCGCCATGCCTGGAGGGGGAATCCTCTGGCTGGGGTGGTGGTGGGGCGGAGGTCCGAGCTCTGTGCCAGCAGGAGGAGGAACAGAGGGAGGTTCATCTATAAACAAGGTGGGTGTTCTGAACGGCTTTTTCATTGCAAACAATTTCAAACATTTACAAAATTGAAAACACTGTCAATTCAAACATTGTATATATTGGAAAAAAAAGCATGTGAATAAACAAATTGTGTCTTTTCCCTGAGCAGTTGAGGATTTTGCCATGCTTACTAGCAAGACATAATTTCTCAGTGTTATATTCCTTAATGAGCAGGCAGTACAGGGTGATGCTGAGAAAGATACGTTGCCATTTCAAAAACATATTAAATAAAACAAATAAATCCATTCAATGCGATGGCAGAAAACAAAGAGCGAACCTTTCAGCTCAGTCATACCATATCACTGATCATCCTAATCAGATCTCTAGGTTTGGCATAAACAATTGCAGAACGTAAATTAAAGGGACACTGCCAAAGTGTCCAATAGCCTCCGACTACAGCGTAACAGTAATAAAAATGTCGTGTAAGGATGCAGAGTGGGACAAATAAAGTAGTCCATGAGGGCCCATGTGTTCCCTTACCTCCTGGGAAGTCTCCCTGTGGGTACTCAAAGCGATGAGGCGGGTAGGGGGGCCGTTCGAAGTGATGGCGGGGGGGGAAATCGTCTTGCATGAAGCGTGGCGGGAAGCGACCGAAGTTATGCGGGTGGGGGGGCTGGTTAAATGGCGGGGGTTGCTGGTGCGGGGGAAACGGGCCTCGGAAGTGCGGGGGGCGCTGCATTCGAAAAGGAGGCTCCCTCTGACCCCAGGGCGGCTGCTCGGGCTGGCTGCTCCAGGGCGCCTCATACTGGCCGCTCCAGGAGGGCGGCGGCGGCTCGGGCTGGTTGCTCCAGGGACCGCTCTCCCGTGGGCCACTCCAGCTAGGGTCGCGCTGCTCGTTCCACAAGCCCTCGTGGCTGTTCCAGGGTGGACAGGGGGGTGGGGCTTGTGTGGGGTCAAATGGGGGCTGGAGAATAACCACAAGGCGTCAAAAGGAGTACCGCGGCATGCACAATTACATACCAACTTTTATGTCGATTTAAAAAGTCGGAAGTTGGCGATACGGTGTTGTTATTCATGAAGTGATTTTTTCGGCGCCGTCAGTCGGGATTTTAACCAGGCATAAACTTTGCCACTCAAGAACGGATATGGGTCTAAAGCGTTACGCTGACCAGTAATACAGAGTGCAATAATAACTACAGTCACTTGCTTCAGGTTACGTTAGCATGTTAGCAAACCAACAGAAGTCCCTCACCGGCTGCTGCTGGGGCCAAGCTGATATATTGTGCTGGGGATCAAACCAGCTGGACTTGGAAGCAGGGATGGAGTCACTGGGCCCACTGGGGTTGGCGCCAGCAGCCAGGGGGTCCTGGGCTCTGCTTGGGGCTCCGTCATAATCTCCTGGTGGTGGAACACTCAGGGGAACTTTCACTTCCCCTAAATACACCAAGGGACACAGGCGGCAGACTGAGTTCAACGTTCACCGAAACAATCAACGTTTTTACATCCAGTAAAGCATCAAGTAAATATGTCACAGTAAACAGCAGGGGGGGGGGAATACTTTTAATGCGTGAAATGGTTTGGAGAGGTTATGACTAACCACCACCAATAGGACAACAACAATCTTTATCCGAGTTTAAATGTTTCTCACCAGGCTGGGTGGTCACCGGAGGACCCGGAGGGGCCGGCTTCATCTCGCCGTCTCCGGGGGTAGGGGCCACATTCTGCTGCTGCTTCAGTTTGGCCACAAACTCCTCGTGCTGGGACTTGAGCGCCTGGATCTGCTGCTGGAAGGCCAACTGCACGGGCTGCACCACCGCTGCGTACTCTGTGATCAGCGAAGCCTGAGCAAGGGCGAATTCCACGCAGACATGATTAGCTCTGCGGCTACAACCGCATCAGCTCTGACAGGGCAACCGTGTGAGACGCTCCAAGGCTAGCCATCTCTACAGTGTCAGACAACGCTAAGTGAGGTCTGTACAGCAGCTCTGATTGGGCAACAGAGACAGACGTTCGAAGGCTAGTCCCTCCCACCTCACCTGATACTGGCCCAGGCCCAAAGCTGGACTCTGCAGCTGTTGGATAGTCACTTCGTCAAAGTAGCCATTCTTTTCCCAAAGCTGCAGCAACTGAGGGTAGAAAATAAAGACTTAATGAGGGTTCCTCACATTTTATAATGTGTATAAGACCACATGGTTGCCATGCAATCCTGAATTGGCTTTAACGGAACACTGGATAATTATTTTGGGACGACTTGATTTTTTGCGTTTTACGGCTCACTTCAGTGCGCGTAAACAAATAACAAAAACACACCCGGGCTATTTTCTGCTGCTTGTCCTCCTCCACCGCCAGAAAACTGGTGCAGTAAATGGGGACAACCACCTTCTGCAGAGCAGCAAGGAGGTCTCTCTGTTGCTTCCTCTGACTGAAACAATAACATTTACACAACTTTCAACAGCTTCAAGCAACAGAAGGGTTGGGAAAGAGAAAACGCAGGAGAAAAAAAAACCAGCCAGTCAAAGAGTACCAGTGAAACTCGCGGAAAACCCTAAAGCAGGCGTGAAACCAGTGCGGGGGAAAAAAACAAAAAAGGCGAAAGGTGAATGGTGAAGGAACACTGTGGAGCCTTACCAGTGATGGAGGACGTCGTTGGTGAGATAGATGAGGTGCAGGCGGAGCTCAAAGTGTGCGCCGTCCGCCGTGATACGGTTTCGGAGGTGCCTTGTCATCAGTTCGCAGTGTGAGGGGGACTTGGCGTTGTTAAACATCCAGTTCTTACCAGCCTGCGGAGAGTGAAAAACAACGTTTCAAACGGGACCCCCAGAGCCACACCAACGCCAGGCTTCAAAACGGGCTCGTACCGAGATGGCATCCTTGGTGCAGGTGTCGATTATGGGCTGAAGCAGGCTGTCAAACTCTCCGATGTCCAGCTGCGTCTCCAACAGCTGCTTCTGGGTCTGCTGCTCCATAGCAAGTGCAATGGCTGCCGTCACTTGCTCCTACAGATCACGCATAAAACCACGTAAGGCCTCCACATTAGAGGGAAATGAAACCAGAGTCGACTGAAAAGAACATCCAACACTGGAATGGCACTTCACGTTCGATGCCGATAGCGAACAGTGGTAACGTTGCTGCCATGTGTAGTGTATGTAAAATACACGAGGCAGCCACAACAGTCAGGGAACGTCTTCAGTAGAATACCCATAGGCTTTAGCTGCATCTAAGGCTTTACCTGAGATAGTGTGTACACACTAGGTTCTAGACATTTCATTAAAAGGAGAACTCTCACTAGCATAAACAACACATAACTTTTTCCATGAGCATAATTGACTTCCCCCCCCCCCCCCCCCAGAGACTTCAGAGTAAAACTCTAAGGCGTTGGTGCCACCACACACCTGCCTGAGGTTGTGCAGGTGCTGCTCTTGTTGCTGCAGGTTCCACTGGCTCTGCTGAATCAGCTCGTCCACAGAGGGTGCAGCAGGGGGGATGGGTGGTGGCGGCAGCATGTTCATCGGCGGAGGGGCATCGGGAGCCTCCTGTCCTGGTTGTTTGCAAAGCACTGAACGAAGAGATAAAGAACAGAGCAGAGACCGTCTCAGTACGATCCACACAACCGTCAGTACAGACACTAAGGGATGCCTTTACCCGCCAGAGCAAGGGAAAACTCCATCTAACAGCAATTATCTATGGATGGTCCTGCATGTACGCGTCATTCCACCGCTGCCACCCCCCCCCCAAACCGCCATCAATTGGAGGTGCCCATTCCTTCTTGCACTGGCTTTTAAGCAAAACCGACTTCAGCAACAGCAGGAACTGAATGCAAGGTCCAAAAAAGTAAAGCGATGCCAGTCATGGAGGAAATGTTTTTTTCCCCGGCATGCAATCAGCGTCATGCAGCCATTTGCCCTCTGTATGAAATAATGCTGTCTGTTACGTACAAAAAAAAAAGACTTAAAACCATCATCTGCAAACATCGGTGCAAAGGATAAATATCACTCATCTACAGAGACCACAAATAAAATGCGAACTGACACACATGGGGGGAGGAACAAAAAAAGAAAAACATATTTACCAACATTAAACCCAAGTCAACAGGCAAAGACTATAATACGAATAATGATATAAAATTATGAAGTCTATTCAATTTTTTTAAAATATTTTATTTGATTTTATCGACAGGTATGTGCCACAACTGATGATGACTGAAGCTATTTAATATCTTTAAGTGTGCTATAAAATCCCTTGTTTTTTCCCCCATTCAGTTTAGTGCTGTGTAGCTGTCAAACGTTCATCCTCAGCCATTTTCTGGAGAGCGCTTCTCCACCTCATAGCACAAGCGAGATATCAGAAGACGAAACAAAATACCGAGGTCTTTTCAAAATAGAAAGAAAAAAAAAACCCACAGCCTTCAAGCTTTAGTGATGCCAAAAACACTAAATGAATACTGAAAAATGCAAAATGAGCCAGTCTAGATCCCTTCTGTTGGAACAAAATCGCTAGGTAACATTCTAGTAAATACCTTCCAATTTATACTCCTCACACGCTTGTGTAGTAGAATCTATAAGGAAAAAAGGACACCTTTAATACAGTACACAGCTGATATGAATGAGAACAGGTATGTTACCCATAATTATATTTTAGTCCTTTTAAGACTATGAAATCAGTTCGTTTGCAGCTATCACGGTGGCAAAATAAGTAAATAGCCACTTACAGGTAAAAGAAAAGAAAAAAACTTTTGGGCAAATTAAGTTAGTTCTATTGTCTTCTGCACTTTTTGTGGTGTAAAGTATATTTAACTGCCTACAATGTTCTTATATTAAAGAGAAACCATTGCAGAAAATTGCCAAGAAAAAGGCCAACTGCGGGTCTACGAGGGGTGTTTATATAGTTTTTCCAGGAATGCAGACTTGTTTAAAGAAACACGTTAATTGTAATAACACAACGTTTAACACGTTAACGAGTAGGTCTGCAATAAAGGTCTAATCATTCACATATAGGGTTATACGGTACGTACGTTGTTGTTGGGCGATCGCTAACTTGTACTTGTAGTAGTTGAAGAAATCGCCGCCAAACAAAAAGGAGAATTTTGGGTTGTCCTTCTGCTTCTCCATCGTCATCTTCTCAAATTCAGGTCCATTGCGAGCCACAAACTGAGCCAATTTGTCAATGACATTCCTCAGTTCTTGATCTGTGAAGAGTAAAAAATAAAGGCAATAAGATGGCTCTGTCGGATCAGCTCGTCCACAGTGATAGGTATAACTGGGGATGGACTGGAGAAAACGCTAAATGAACAAGTCTATCTGATTATATAAATTATACGTTAAAGTGAAGATGCTTCGCTCTTGTTGCGTTGAACACCACAGACTAATTCTTACTACTACTCGGGTTGCCGTTCATAACTCTATGTACGGTAAAATAACTCTATTAGTAATACCGTTCAGTAACGCGCCCAACCCTGAATTACCATAGATAACCGTACTATTACACATATTTACAGCGATTTTTAACGATTGGTTGCTTGAGTTGTTGAGCCTGAGATTTAGCTTAAAATGTAATGATTAGGTAACAGTGGATCGCATGTCTCAATCGTACATCTGCTAACTATCAATGTACAAATTAATTTGCATAAGCTAGCCACATAGTCAATTAGTTAAAATAGCTACTGTAGATATAGGCAAGTGGGTCCCAGCGGCAAAGGCTCATTTATTGTAAATATGGCGCCAGCTAGTTAGCAACAAGACAAACACGCGTAATCGACCTACTAATTTATGTTATTAATTACTAACCCTCAGGGGCCGTTGGCATATCCATAGCTTCAAATGCTAGGTTTCTTCAAATTGATTCGCAAAACTATTGAGTTGGAGCGTCGGCTAGCTAGCAAGCTAGCTAAATTACAACACACTTTTAAAATAGATAGTTGGCTGGTTAAAGACCCGCAGAATATTCCGTATCAAGACACAGGAAGTACATGGTGTTTCTAAATGCATTTTCCGTTAAGCCCAAAAATAGCATAAATGGGTCCTAAAAACTAGAGCGCCACCTGTCTGAGGGAAATAGTGAGGTGACAATCGCAACCATAACCGTGGTGGATGATTGTACAAGGCGTTGGTTCCTGAATTTGAGTCGCTGTATATGTTTCTATGGAAATGTCTCGTTACGTCCGGCGTTATCTGTCGTTATTTCCTAATGAACTGTTTGACAAATAATTTCACATCGTGGATGACACTGACTTTCACCGAATGAAACAGTAGGGCCAACATCACACCTGCTATCCCCAACGAAGGGGTTTGAAGACGAGTTGCCACCACCCAGCTGGTTTGTGGACAAGCTGCGGTTGCCAGTGACTCTCTGCTGATTTGAAGTTGAGCCGCTGTGTCATTGCAGGTTCATGGCTAAGTCGCTGCAACTGCAATTTTGTTCGTGCAGTTAATTATAACAGAGTTTAAACCGTGTACGTCAATACAAAAGTGCTATAGCGAGTATTGACTTGACCCGCAATTCTACGTTTTAACCATAGATGGCGTTTTGATTCTGTTGGACTAGTTCACATTCAACAGGTGGACGCAACAATCGTTTTTTGAACATTATTGCAATGTAAATATTTACTGTTTGTTTGATAATTAATTATTATTAGTAAAGCTAAATAAATTATCATATGCAATATATATATGTATGTGTGTGTGTGTGTATATATATATATATATATATATATAATGTATATTTTGATTCACAGTGCAGACTAAATGGCTTGCTATTTTTCCCTCTTCCCTATAATAACTGATAGAAATTTACTGAAATTTTACATTTCACGCGACTCAGGTATGTCCCCCTTATATGTTTGTACACGGTGGAGTCGGAATGACCGACAGTCATTTAAACAAGAGAATCCTACAAGAAATCTGGGATTACCTAGATAAATACGGAAGGTTTAAGACTGGCTCCTCTAGAATGCAGCATGGTTTTTGTAATAGGACATTTCTCACAAACAAGAAAGTGTTAATGTATGTTTTTTTTAATGAGTATGTAGGTCAGTGGAGGTTTACTACATCAGCCTGACTCTACAGCCCTTTGGCTCCAACCCACTACTTGCCCTTACTTCTCTGATCTTGAATTATGTAATGTGAAAAAGCTGTGTCCCATTGAAAGCTTTCTTAATCAAACCCTATTAATTCCGCTCCTTTCCTTTATTATCGCTGCAGAGGAGCACGTCTTCCCTATAAGCCTGTTAAGTCCCACCGGAGCCCCATTAATGCCTGCAAAGCTGGCTGCAAAATAACAGATCACGCCATTATTTTTTTTATTTTTTTTAAATAAATGCAGTTCCATGTTGAAGAAAATCCACTTGATTTACTTCTAGTAAGTCCTGAGTAAATTAAAATGCATTTAATGATTCATAAAGCCGAAAGTCACTTGGATTTTAATCAGGGAATGGCCTGAATTACTTTTAAACAGAGGGGCCTGAACACAGTTTAACCAAAGAGAATGCATCGTGCAGAGTTTTGTTCGCAGCGCGGCATGGCAATTAAAACCTAAATCGGTGTACTCTGCCGAGGCGTTCAAAACGGTTCGAAAAAGTTTTGAAAAACGCCGTCATTTTTCTGAACCGCAAGCCTATTCTTTGGGCCCAAGTTGCATTGTCAACTCAAAACCAGAACAGGTGACTGGGTTTCAAAGGGCATTCCCAGCAGACGCTTTCCTGTGGCTCCGCTGCTCTTTTCCCATGCCTTCAGGGTCTCCTTTTCTTCGCTGGCCGCTACACTTTCTTACCCTTAGCAGAACTCAAGCTCAACGCATGCCTACCCCGGCCATTCTGTGCCAAGAAGTCCACCAGCCGGTGTCTGCTCAGTCCCAGTAATGGGCGCTAATCCCCGAGCTGTCAGAAGACCCCGCGCTGAACTCATCCTGGCCTGCAGGAAAAGGCTCTAATTGGGGGATTTTCCACGTCATTTACCCTGACGGGCAGCCGCCCCACCTTCTTATTTCTCCCTCACCATCCTAAAGTACAACTACACTTTCATGGGTAGATTCTTCACAATACTTTTCAGACAAACCTCCATACTGGTGATGGAGCCTGGGAACAGAACAGGGAATCTCTCACAGAAAGTGAAATATCACAAATACATAGATAATAGGTTCATTATTATAAGTTAAACCACTTATCTGAACACTATGCAAGTCTTAACTTTTTCCAACTTCAGTAACTTTAACTTAGTTCTTACTCAATCATTCCTTACAATATCAATATCAGCCAACAAAGTCTATTGTAACTATAGCTTGTGGGTCATACCATGTTATGCAAAACAAGGGTCTACAGCCTTTGCTTAAAAAATGTCCCTCACAACACATATTTCAGACCCAGATGGCCCCCTGCATGATGGGGTTCTCCCGGTCTCCCATCTGTCCGGTAGAACAAGTTACACACAGTAAATGCAAACTTTGCAGGACCAGCTCAGTCAGAGCATAGACTGCAGGGGCAGCACCTGGGGGGGCAATTAGGGAGCACCGGGCCCGGTGGCCAAGCCCCCCACCCCACTACCCCCCAGGGAGGCCTGATTGATTGGAGCCTCATCTTCCTAACAGGCTGGCAGGGTGCCACCAGGCAAACAAGGGGAAGGGGAGATGGGTATGGAGAGGCAACGCAACCCCCCAGCTTTCCCCGGCTCCTTTGGACATACGATCGTTAGTTCCATGTCCTGCGCACACAGATGAATATTCCTGACAGAAAATAACCCTGTCGTTTCACGGAACATGAAAATTGACATAAAAATAAAATAACTAAGTGTTAGTGAACAATTAAACAGAAATAACTGCCGTAAGTGAATGAAGAGTTAATTTCCCTGGTGATTTTCTCAAATAAAAAAATTAAGTCCATATTTAGGCTTATTCCTGTTCTGGTACCACTGATAACACCTATGCAATTGAACAACTTAAATCAAAGTTAATCGAGAAAGTATTGTAAAGAGTTTGTATCTTTGATTGTTAAGTTTGGTAAAACCATCAAAACTGTATAATGGAAAATATAGTTTATTCAATAAAATATCCTGGTACAAGATTAAACTATAATTTGTATAAGGGTAAAATCGATGCGTGCGCCATCTTAAGAAGTTATCTAACTTAACTAAGAGTAGGTCAGTTATTTTAATCTTTAAAAGAGAACAAAATATATATTAAACAGCCTTTCAGAAGATGAGTTTTCCATAAACTCTGTGCTGGACAGCTTTAGTTGAGTGCATTCATTCACAAAAAAAATAAATAGCTGGTAACAAAAGCAAGCATGTGTAGTGAAACAAAATTCACCAATCAAATAATCACAAATAATTCACAATGTTGTGAATGTTAAAAACAAGCATTAACTAATCTAGGTCTTAAAGAATGTGGTTTTTTTCTGTTCTGCTTCCTCGGTGAGTTAAATTTGTTCAGAAGCAGGAGCTCGTCTTATTAGCGTGACACTCTCAGCCTTGGAGGGCACCAATGCTGGTGTTAGAACAGGGACAGGATCTCAGGGCACCTGTCAGTCAGATCAATTAGGAACAGGAGTTAATCTGCTTTAAAGCAGTTAATTGGGTGTGAAGAAGAGCTTGCGTCTGCCCAAATTAAACGACGTAACCCATTGTCTTTGCCCCTCCCCGGCACCAGAGAAGAGCAGGAAATGTCAACCTTGGGCTTAAACTTTGCTCACGTTAAACGTGTTAAAGGTAGAACAGAGAGGGCTAAAGCCAGGCTTATTGCCGTTATTTGGATTGTATAACAAAGCCCCGATTTACTCCCATTATAAATGGAAATTTGTTGACATTTACAGATTTAGGTTGAGCCAATACAGCCACAGTCACATTTTGATTGTTTGATTAACGTAAATCAAGAATAGCTGAGATACAACACTTTGTGTTGGATTCACCTGATGTAGTTGTACCGTACTACTACCAGTATGAGAACTGCTCAAAGTAGTGGCTTTGGCTGGCGTCGT
>JAOVYW010000029.1:645598-656413 GCA_025775045.1 Hiodon tergisus
GGATTCACCTGATGTAGTTGTACCGTACTACTACCAGTATGAGAACTGCTCAAAGTAGTGGCTTTGGCTGGCGTCGTCAAAGGCAAAACCATGTGTCGGTCTTGTTGCCTTCGACCCGAAGAACCGCCGTCGGGTGGGTCTCCCTACTGCCAGAAATCTCCTCCACAACTCACTACTGTCTCACATTATTAAGTCTCTAGCATTGTTAAGAAGCTATCACCGAAAGGGACTCGGGTACAAGACTTAGATGGTTCACACTTTTACACTATATCCGTCTATACTACAGTACAAAGAATGTACATGTCATGTCCCTTGCTAAAAGTGTACACCACAATCCCATATCTCCTGCTTAACTTCTGTCTTACTAGTGTCTTAACCGCTATGCACTGACCAGAAACACTAACTTGATACAGTTAATACAGCTCATTGGTTTTTAGAGGAGCAGAAATAATGCTAACTAAGCCAGGTTAGGTAAGGCTTAGTAGCTATGAAGTTAACTATTTTTTTCAATTTCGAAAGGCATGAGGCAAGTGCTGGCATGTCCGTGGATGTTAAAAATACCATAATATCGTATCGCACTGTGTTTGTATAGGTTGCTACAGCAATCACAATAGATAGAAAAAATATCTATCTATGGAAAAAATGCATAGATTTCTTCATCACATTTTCAATATATTAAATTGATCTCTTACAAGTTCGAAAGTTATTTAATGATACCAATTATTTCATTTTGATATGTTGTAATTTAATTTTGATTAGTCAAAAAACATATTGTGACATGAGACAATTAGATGAAAAATATAATTAATTATACTGGAAATACCACAATTTTCAATTACCATTGTTAATATTAACAGTTATTTTATCACTATTAACAATTCAGTTCTGACTAGTTGTAAATCAAATTCTTTATATAAGCAGGGCAATTATTGCGTTAAATTATAATTGTGATGAGTTACAATTTTATTTTACCTTTAACAAACATTTGACTAATGAATCGATAGTTAAAATTAAGATGACACATTTATAATTATAGATATCAACAACTCAATTTTTACTAGCTGTATTTCCACTCCCTAATAGCAATAATTTAGTTCCTACAAGTCATCAATTACTAAGAGAATGCAACTAGTAAAAAGTTTATCGTTGATATCGATAAGTATCATTATAACTAGTGAGAATTGCATGTTTAATGTCACAATTGGAATTACAACTAATCATATTCAAATGGCTGATACCTAAAATTAACTTGTAACTAGTCAGAATTATATTTTAACTAGTATGAACTGAATTGCTGATTTCAAAAATTTGACAACAGACTTTTCAGAACTGAATGATCAGTATCTGCTAATAATTTAAATGGTCATTTCAACTAGTGGAAACATCGCAGTCATTGTTACCATTAGAAAAAAATGTATATGTAAAATAAAACGACTAATATCTAGAATCAAAATTTGTCTTGTTACTATTTGATTTTGAACGGGTCAAAATTAAATTACAACATGTTGAAATTTAATTGTAACTAATTAGAATTCAACTTAAGACATAAAAAATTTAATTGCGACTAAATGTTACATTTCCACTAGTTTGCTATAGCAAATAGGGTCAATTAATAAAAGTTTCTTCGCACTGTGGTTTTACTGCCAGTTGTGTAACAGCATCCTTACATTAATGTATTCAAACACAGCAAGTATTTCCCCAAAAATACATAATGTTGTAAAACAAGATAATAAAAATTTGCATTTGGAAATTCCGTGACACAACAAGGCTCTATTGTACAGCCTAAACCGTAGCATACTGACTGATAAAACTTCTCTTATCAACCAAGTTACACAACACTACTTTCATCTTGCTTACTAGTAAAGAGAAAAAACTGAACACGCTGTAAACATTTTTTTTTAAATGTTTAATTTCACCCACTAATGCGAAAAAAACTGAAGACTAAACCCCTGCTCAAGAATTAGCTACAGCAAGACGATATACTGGCTGACTAATTTATTATCTGAGCAAAAACATGTAATGCAAGGGAGAGTTTGTTACATGGCCGATGAACGCCTGCGTGGACATGAAACTCACTTTCGGATTCTTAGAACCGTAACGTACGCCCCCCCCTCCTGCAGTCTTTGGAACATTCTGCGAGAGATTTCCACCAAAGGCCACCATCATCAAGTCGGATTATCTTGTTCCGTTTGCCTGATCTATATGAAGATTATTTCGCCATGCCTCATAGTTCCCATTCTAATAAATCAGTTTAAACTTCCTTTTGAAATCTGTTTTCCTTTTCCGAGTCACATCTTAGTCGGAAATTGAATTTTCAGAAGTTTAGATTTGTTCCACATCGATGGTCGCCTTGAATGTGGTTATTGTGCCGTCGCCAGTGATCTGATGTTGAAATCCAACGTGACAAGGCAAGATGTCTGAACAACTTTATTTTGTCCTGTTTTATAATCAAAATAGTATTTTGACAAGACGAAACCAAATCATGAATTTTCACAAGAATTCTCAATATGCACTGTTCACATGGGGTGCCAGGTTTTATCCATGGACTGAATGTGCTCCTTGGCCTTCATCCTCAACGCGGCAATGCTGGAACTGCGCTGGTCTACATCCTCCAGGAGGTATTTGTCGGCAAAGCCGGCGGGACACTGATAAGGCGGGGGAGCCGTGGCCTGCATTGCCGGAACCATGGCTGGTGGGGTGTTGAGGAAGCTGTGGCTGGGGTACCCAGGCTGCAGACCCTGAGCTGGGCCCATGAACCCAGGTATACTGTGCACCGGCGTGGCACTGGACAAGGGAGAGGTCAGCCAAGGATCCAGGGGCAGGGAATTAGTCATGGGACCCACACCGCTGTGTATAGGGGGGCGGTTGAAGGAGAGCATTGGAGGGTCGTGCAACTTCATGGTGCTGGCGTCCATCTTCTCCTGACGTCTCCATTTGGCTCGCCGGTTCTGGAACCACACCTCAAAAAGGAAAAGCGATGGAACGGGTCACATACTGGAAATGAGTTGGACGCGGACGTTGGATCGCAAGGTGTAAATCATGGTAAACGGTTTACCTGCACACGGACCTCCGGGAGGTTGACCTTCATGGCCAGCTCCTCGCGGCTGTAGACATCGGGGTAGTGGGACTTCTCGAAGGCGCGCTCCAGCTCGTGGAGCTGGTAGGTGGTGAAGGTGGTGCGGTTACGTCTGTGCTTCTTCTTAGGCTGTTCCTCGTCCAGCGGGTCCGGGGACTCGTCGATCTCCACACTCTTCTGCAGCTCGCTCAGGTCCGCCTCGCATTTGTTGGAGAAGAGCCCCGAGTCTGTAACGCAAACGACAGGAGTGGGAAGGGCTGTCAGTTAGACTGGATAACCGAGAAGGAAAGGAAGGACTACTGATGTTAGATACTGCTATTCGAACGTACCGATTTCAATCAACGCATTTAGTATATTTTAAAAAACTAATCATTGCACAACATCGATAAAAATGCTGCCGCTATATAAGAGGTCGTGATACTTCACAGCGCTTGTTGTCTTATGTTCACAGCAAGGTTTCTGTCCACGGATATCACTTTGTCTGGGAACATGCTTTTAACCCGTTCTGGTTCTCTTGCCCAGAGTTAAATCCCCGTAGAATGCCAGAGAGTGACAACAAACATTAACCCACTTCACGTAGGATACAGAGGCCGACGTCCTTATTTATCCTACCTGAACCACGACACTCAAGACGTGACCTATAGCACAGTGGATTTCACTGCAGGTTTCCCTCGCCCTAATCCCACAGGAAACAGATGTAGCCTGTTAAATCTGCTGATAGTTTCCATGAACTCTCTGATCTAATCTACCTAAAGCTACATTTGAGTCTGCTCAATAGGGCCCTGCTAAAACCGGTTAGCCCCACTTCCTGGCATGAGTTCATTTAAAGACAACATGTGTGACTGAGGCTCCTCAAATGTATTACAATTAATTTTGATTTTTGTTACTAAAGCATTTTTAACATTTTAACAATGGTATTTAATGTAGAGTAGATTTTCATCAACAACAGCAGATTCTTTTCATCTTACAATCAGGATTATCTTTGTGATGAATAACATTCATCCTGCTATTTTTAGGTAATTCACTTGAGAATGGGATTCTGTTACCATTGGAGTAGTCCATGGATTATTATTAAGGTGGATTATTAAAGTGGAAATACTTTTAGCCTGTGGCACCTCTTGTCGTGTTATCTCTCTCTCTCTCCCCCATCTCTCTCTCTCTCTCTCTCTCTCTCTCTCTCTCTCTCTCTCCCTCTCTCACACACACTTTTCTAATTGAACACCAGTATTCCCAAAGGGTGAGTTAAGCATAACCTGTGGCAGGACCTACCCACTCGCTACAAATTCATAATTGTGCGGCTCAGAATGCCAACAGCATCTCAGACCTTCAGCGAAACTCATTATCCCCGACTCAGCTAGTCCTGAGAAAGGGAAATGTAAAAAAAAAAAAAAAAAACAACAACCATCAATTAACTAACGAGCGTAGGCTTTTTAGGCCTGCTGATTCTCCTTTCATTAACAGACAGTGGCAGAGCCCCCTGAAAGTCCAGAGGCCGCTCCGTGCTCCAGCAGGGTGTGACAATGACACAATGGAGAGGTCAGGTCAGGGCCACAGACAGCCTCGCTGTCTGTCAGCCTGTCGGAACACTACAAGACTCCACAGACCATAGCAGAATCTTTACAGTCAGAGAATGTCCCTTTTGTTTAAAAAAAAAAGCATTCTGGTGTAGTGATGAGAGGGAGATCGAACAAAACGCACACAGGACTCTGCGGTACACAGAGGACAATATTTTCACGTTTGAAAGATTCATTAAATCTACATAACCAGCACATACACAAACAAGCCCAAGATGATTCTATGCACATAATTGTTTTGTTGTTTGTTTGTTTGTTTGTTTGTTTTTCCTCATCCATGCGATTGACAGACAGGGACACAGTGAAAATAAATAAATAAATAACATACAAACATCAAAGTGCCACAGCACAATCTAATCCTGGTAAAGGAATATCACAGGGGGATGACGTGTGAAGATATAACCCTCACAACTGTGATTTAAGAATCCAATGTTTGTAATCCACTGTCTGGTGGTATAGTCACCTGTATCCTCCTCCTTTGTGGATCACTTTCACACCAGCATGTCAGACAGAGCAATGAAAAGGTAATGCAGGTGAAGTGTGGACGAGGCCAGGGTCGTAACACAACGCACCCTAGCTAACATCACAGAGTAACTGACAACATACATTTGTTAAATCTTCACAGATCTCGTCAAATTATCTATGTAACTATTGGGCATCATAAATATCGAAATCGTGACCAATATTCCAAAGAATTATATAACACTTAGTCGTGAAAGCAAAATGACCTTCAGGTGAAATAATAATAAAAATTTGGGGTTGCTTGGCAGACAGTTTTATCCAAAGGGACTTACACAGTTTACAATTTCTACATTATACATCCACTTATACAGCTGGATATTATACTGAAGCAATTTAGGTTAAGTACTTGGCTCATGGGTATAACAGCTGGGGAGAGACTTGAAGCAGCAACCCTCTGGTTACAAGCCTGTCACCTTAACCACTACCCCACCAGTAGCTCATCGGTTTTACTGAGCAGATATGTAACCCTGGCCATAATAACAGTATTCTGTCATGATTGGTCTCAGTGTGGCACTTCCTGAACACATTCAATTTTCTCAGTTGTAATCTGTTTCTCCTAAGAGCCTTCTCTCCGACAAAAGATTCAGATTTTCATCCAAACCCAACTCTCCTCGTCAGGAAATTGATGACGGAACAGGAACAGGCACCACAGGTGAGAACAGGTGGTGTTTCCACATTGCAGGATCTGTACCCTGGAGGGACTCACCGTGAAAGCCAGGGTGCTCTGTGCTTTCCCTCAGGGGAGGAGGGAGATGTCCATAAGGGTGTGCTTGATCCTGCTGACCTGGGTCCCCCTGGCTCTCAGGGTCTGCCTTGTGCAACCCTGCGGCGTTGAGCAGAGGGTCTTGATCCTTACTGAAGCCCAAGATGACGTCGATGCTGTGGACGCGGCCCCCCACCGAAGCCCCCCCTCCTTTCACCATTTCATGGAAGTTACTGGGTGACAGGCAGCTGTCATCCACCATGTTCATGGTATCTAGTGACAAATGCATCCGAACACTGGAGCTCACTCACTCCAGCAGGGAAAAAAACCCCAGGGAGGTATGAGTAGTTTGTTTGTAGAAGCAGATTAAGAAAGCAATGCCAAACTGAATATCTCGGTTTTTTTGTCTGGCCAAGGGAACCTCCGATAAATCTTTTCACCTGCAAAACAAAATTGTTGGAAGATATTACTTTACTAGACATTGTTGTTATTTGTTATTTTTTATTGCTGTTATTTGTTCTACTTGTTATTGGCATTCCCTTCAAGTTCATCTCCACAAGATGACAAACAGTAAATGCCATTGATTTAACATTAAATTTATAGCATAAAAACTAAGGTAGAAATTATGTACGAATCTCCGTTATTAATTACTCAGATTTACAAAAGAACAGTTTTTTTTTTCTTCATTCAAAAATATAAAACGAAGAATAAAATTATATATAGAACGATATAAAGTAACATATATGGCTTTATATAACACTATAAATGTATAAATACTTGGTTAGGATATAAGAAATTACGTTTTATGTTTTACCAATCAACAATTATATTATTGCGCAGAGAGACAATTCATTTTAATAGCCTAACATATTGAACCACGTTTCCCTTTATAAATATGGAAAAGTGTAGGCCACTACAATATAACTCAAAACGTTGGTATTAAGAAATAACAGTTGTGACCTAGTAGAACACAATCTATACAGTTGTATGATCCACTAATTTTCTATTGTTAATGTTTTAGTGAAATAATACAATTTTCCACGTTATTTTAACTATACAATAATGTGTAATAATGTTTCATCGTCAACAGAAAATATGTTGATATTTGCTTTAATTAGCAAATTCTCATTTAGGATAGGTTAGTCTGGTTACCATATAGGCCTACTTTGTATGCAAAAATAACGAAAATCATTTTGGGAAGGCTTTATTCATGGATAATTTAATACATTTTTAACATGTTTTTACAGTTATTCCATTATTATTAAGTGGCATTAAAAATTTAATTTTTAACGTTGTTTAAAAATTTTATATAAATGAATGAGCAACACCCCGTGACCAATTAAACGAATATTTCCACGTTCAGTCGGTGCAGTGTACATTTTACTGCTTTTAGTATTTTAGTTTGGAAGAATGTTTTGTTGTTGTTTGATTGCATGCATACACTTACAATTCTGAACATTAAAAACAACGTTCAGTCGGTGCAGTGTACATTTTACTGCTTTTATATCTGCACAGGTGTTCGTTGAGTGATTTCCTGTTGGTCTACTTTTAAGTTTAAAACAGATTAAGTTTAAAACAGTTTAAACAGATTTACTTACGCACTGACGCATGGAATGGCTGACATATTCTGTTAAATCCACATATGAACAACACTGTCAATTTCATTGAACTAAAATGCCTGGACGTATTTAATACGTATTTAATTTTGTGTTTTAATAATGTTAAAACTATACCAGCCGTCCTACACCCATCAGTAAATACAATACTCACCAGCATCGTAAGATTCGACGTAAATGCAAACATATAACCTAAAGAAATTATATACAAAATCAGATCATAAGAAACGTACCTTTTATGTCGCTACTTCCATGAAGTTGAACGGACCTCAGTAATCCACTTTCCTTACAACACTACCGCAACTCAAGAGGCTGCGCTTGTGCAGGTCCTTTGAATTGCGGGAAAGCTGGGCAAACTCATTTGATTGTCATTTCAATATCTATTGACGTTTGACATAAACAGACGAACAAACAACTGCAACAACAATAAAGCTAACGTGAAGCTCACGTTTTTTGTTTTGTTTTTCTTTTTGTTGAATTTGCCTTCTACGAATGACATAGGTACGTTCAAGAAAGGATATAAAGTGAAAGGATTAAAGAGGTTTATTAATTGGAATCCTTCCCCTTTAAGAATGACTGACAGTTGTTTTCTGGTCAAGTAATTGCTCTAAATGTAGCTTGCATTCACCCCACAGGAGGAGGCCAGAGCTAATGAAGCCAGGACAAGACCTTCTTTCAAAATTCTATTGTTTTACAGACAAAAGAGCCCTACTGAAAATTTTCACTAATCCCATCATTATTCCACTGAAAGAATATAACTAAAAAGAAAAGAAAAAAACTGAAGTAAAATTTTTGGTGCATGCTGAAAACAGTGAAAAGATTTCTGCTGAAAAGTATATTCCTTGCAATATTAATTAGTCGGGCCAGCTTTCCAGTTTCAATTTGTTTTCCTGAATTTTATTCAGGTGTGCAATTTTAATCAGTTTTGAGGTTCGTTTTTGATGTTGCACAGGAGTTTTAATTGTTGCTTAAGTGTGTCTTCAAAGGAAGGTTAAAATTGTCAGCAAAGCAGTGTAAAAACAAACAAGTTTTTCTCAAGTTAAAGTGAATCTAAAAAAATAAATAATAATTACTAACACATACATTTCCCTTTCCAGGGGTAACCTAAATGTTAGGGTTAGTTATGCTTTCTCATTGCCATCACAAAATTTAGTTTTGAACGTAGTTTTAACAAGACAAATGAGTAACTATGGGTTACTATAAAACCTCTTGGCTCATTATTGAGGCCAGCTGAAACTAAACTTGTGCATACAGAAATAAGATTAAGGAAAATTTAAATAGAGTAATGTGCTGTCATGCGCGAACTAAATGTAATCATAATGATAGGGTACGTTTATTGTAACATAATCCATTCAATTAAAACGACCTTGGGCCTGTTTAACAGCTCGTTTATAGATTTAACCCTGCATTTCAAACTTGCTTTACCTGGTAGTGAATGCAGCTGTATTTTATGTCTGATCAACATGACACAAAATCAAAACAGATGGGTGGATTGATTTAATGTTGTGACCTGATCCCCTTTAGTGGGGGCAAAAAAAAATCCAATGAATGAAAACATAAAACAAACGTCACGCTATTATTCCACTCCACGTGAGACATTTATTTGCTGAAAGGAAAGAGACCGCTGTTTCGCTGTAGAATAAAAAAAGCATTTTATTTCTTAAGTCTGATTTCAGCACCTCTTCCATCTCATCCTGCGCAGGTCTTGTGTCTTTTAGGTGACAGCTGCTTTAACAGATCCCTATCTGCCACAGGGCCACTCTGCAGTCTTGGCACTCTGAAGGTAAGTTGAAGAAGCTCTGCAGATCTGTGTTTAGGACATACGACCAAAAGTGTCTAGAACATAGAATAATTTTATTGCCATTAGGGTATATGTGCTCACGCAAGAAGCGTTTCAATAAAAAATGTAGTTTTACCTTTCAATAATAAATGCGCTGGCTTGTCTTGGGAGTTCAGTACGAAACAGACTGCATGTTCAAAATGAAATTTGCAGTAAGTAAGTAAGTATTTATTATTATTTGGTCATCATTTCAAACCCACAACTATCAAAGTCGCATGGAATCCATCTGGATTTGAAAGCTGTGTTAAAGAAAAGCAAACCGGAAATGCAGCAATACTTATTTTTATTTTACGCTAAAAGATCAAACTATGGCCTCCCGGATGGTAAAGGCCTTCAGTCAAGTGCAGACTGAGCCCAGTGATCTGGACTTTGCAGGTTCAAATCATCTGCAGATTATGACCAGGAGGGCACGGTGGAGCAAAATTGGCAGTGTGCCACCTGGGTTGGGGTGGGTGGTGATCAGCAGGGTTACCCTCGGGAAGAGTAATGCCTCTCTTCCCAATGGTCGATTAACTTTTACAGGCTATGTGACCTTCTCTGTGAAAAAAATCACACCCTACTCCAGGAGATCCACAGCTCCAAGACCCGCCGTTACTTGCTGCTCCTTACCGCCCTGACCGTCCAGACCCTGACACCCATTAGCTGCCTTTTCACTAGCAGGAAACCGCAAGCTAGGACCAGTTAAGGTCAAGGGCGAGGGTAATGGCAGGGTGATACATTGCCAGCGAGTTTGACCTTTGTCTCCACTGAAAATTCCTAAAATGAAAACGCTGCCAGACATGATTCACGATATACTATGTAATACCAAACAGACTACGATTGTCAAGCTTTTTACACGTTGTTTTGGATTTTCGGGATTTGCATCATCAATCAGTCATACTGAATCACACCCAAGAATGGAACTGGTTATCATGGGGATACTATGGCTAGAATCCAAGGTGGCTGGCAGGAAGCGTGTTTAGAAATGACAATTTTTAAGTAAAAGCTCCGTTGATGCTATAAAGCAGACTCTGAATGCTTTTGTTATTTCAGCTGTGTCGTGTGCTTTCGTTTACCTCAAACTGCAAATGAAAACCTGATATAGACACGTTAGAGGTGGCTGTCCACACTAACTGGCAGCTGTGTGAGGAACATGGCTGGAGTTCGGGGTGGAGGTTAAGGATGCTCCACCTTCAGAAAAAGGATTTGCCACGGCAATCTGGCTGCCTGCCCAGCGATGCAATCTCTGTTTTACTGTCGTCATTTCGTATGCCAGATATATTCACGTGTTGAAGATGCCTGGGCCAAAATGCCTGTCTCTCCCTGGGCAGGAGGAAGGTTAGATGATATTTACTTACAAGATATCTTTGCATTAATTCTTTAAAAAACATAATCATGTGCTTGTTAGTTCCCTCTTTGTCTTTGTGTAAGGTATATATATAAATAAATCTATTTATAAATCTATTTATAAATCTATTTACACATTTATAAATTTGTATATATAT